>QKWP01001104.1:128423-159065 GCA_003550325.1 Gigaspora rosea
ATCTTTTACTTTTATTTACAAAAAACATAATATTGAGCAACCAATACGTCGTGCTATAAAAAATATCTGTAATGCACATACTATTGCTATGTGGTCCTCTCAACACAGAATTCAACAAATTATCTCCCTTTCTCAACAAATTGATTGGAATGCAACCTGGCTATACCTCAATCACAACCACAAGCGCACATATAACTTTACTAATTTTTAACTTTGTTCTCAAAAATCACTTCGAATTAAATGTATACTACATATGCTTCCTACCCTTTCTTATTTTCTTTCTACAAATCCTTCTCTTTAAATACATCCTACTTGTATTACATACAATCAAACAGATTACCAACTCCACTGGCTACTTTGTCCAGATTCAAACAATATATCAACTATTATCCAAAATGCAATCAAAAACTTTTCCTTTTCAGACTTATCAGACATAACATCCAATGAACTACAGCAACTACATAACAATCTCATAACACACTACTGTTTTTCCCCTACACAATTTACACTCTTTAATACTACAACTTTTTATACTACAATTCAGGAATTTATCCCTATATCACTTATTAATATTGTATCTCAATATACCTCTTACAAAAATGCATCTAATACTATTGTTAAACTCCTCTTGCTTGCTTATCTCACAAAAAATTCATGAACAGCTATGGAAACCATACTGCATAAAACTTGCAAACTGGAAATCTTCACAAAACCTATTACAACAACCTTTTTACTCTATATCTACTAAATCCACACGCACATTCTCACACAACAAAGCTCTATATACCTGTAATTGTATATGTGGTCTACCAGACCAATTACATGAAAACAATACAAATACTTGTCCACCTCTTGGGCTAGCACTTAGAAAAATAGACATTTGGCATACAATTGGATCAAATATAGTTGTCCTACTAACTCTATTCTCTACATCCAAATCTAGGTGAGTTTTAACCACTCTAGTAGGTTTAGGTTGCAGATAATTTAGATAGAATTAGTTTATCTATAGTCTGAACTTAATTCTTGTATAATAATTTGTAATTCGAGAAACTCCATAAGGAATTTCATACATTTTATTAATAAAGATAAAGGCAAAACCTCACCTTAACAACAAAAAAAAAAAAAAAAAAAATTTTCATATTAGTAAAATTTAGACTTTACTATGTAGTAACTTTNATCAAAATACACTTATCACAAAATTTTCATAAGTATAGGAGAACTTTTTATTATTTAACTTTTAACTTTTATGTTCATTGAATATATTTTTTTAAAAAATTTTAATTTTTCCGTCGAACGTAAAAATCAAAAGTCAAGTAATAAAAAATTCTCTAATCCTTATGAAAATTTTATGGTAAGTATATTTTGATCGGCTGAATAAGGTTATTTAATCAATTTTTTTCGATTTGCTTAGTAAAATTTAAACTTTACTATATAGTGACTTTTGTTAATTGTGGGTAGCTTATTTTTAGGGCAAAGACGTTTTGAGTTTTTTTAAATTTGATTGGTCAATTGTTTATCACTAGGAGGGTCAGGACCTATATAAACCCTAATTACGTGATTAACTGCACTTCCCTTATGACCTTGACGAGTACGTATTTAGCAATAAACAAATTTTGCACATACAGATCCTTATAATTTTGACTTATCTCTTATTAAAGCAATATTGTTTTTATTATTATATAAAAGATAGATTTAACGCTTATAAATCTTTATATCTATCATTATCCAATTCCTTTAAATCATTTCATTCACCCTAATTTACCGGTAATCTGTGAGTGTAAGACAATTTGTTAATCGGTGGAATTAAAATTAGAAAATAAATTATAAGGTATTTATTCATAAATACTTTTATACTTACCATTATCTAATCATTTATTCACCTAAATTTGGTGGTGAGTATAAAGATAAGGTGGAATTGAAAAATAGAAAATTATAGTTCATAAACACTTATGGGTGTTCATAAATACTTATTTACCTTTACAATTGTTAGATGAAACCATTTTCATAAATAACGAAAGACAAAACCCAAATGCGAAACTACAAAATCCTGGTAAAAGGCAAAACTCTTGGTGTAAGACAAAGCCCCTGGTAAAAGACGAAACTTCTGACGAAAAACGAGACCCAAGACTTCTAAAAGCTGAGATATTCTGATAAGCAGACATATTTTTTAAACATAGTATGCAGTTTATACATGTAGCCAAAACTATTTCAATTTATTTGAAACTATTTACACATAAGCCATAATAGTTTTGATCATTGCTCATGGCACACTACCTTACTTATGGCACCTACCTAATGGCAATATAACCACCACTTATATGTTATAGCTGTAATGCCGTAAGTAGTCACTATTCTGAGAAATGTTATATATACTTTATAACCAACTCATATGGGTCACCCATGTAGGAACCCACAAGTGACCCGCAGGTTGACCCACGGGCAGGATGGTAAATGACTTGAAATGACCTCGTAACTCAAGTGAATAATGACCAGTGGTTAGCAGTGTTTAAAATTTGAAGTTCTTATGTTCTTATGAGAACACTAAATTTTTTTTAAGAACATTAATATTTAAAATAATCTTTTATTTAAGAACATTTGTACTAATAAAATGTTCTCAAAATATTATTAGTATTGGTTTTTTTTTATATATTTGAAGAAAAGATTTATAGTTGCAATAAGTTAAATAAGTACCAGTATATCATATGATCAATTCAACCAATTTAAATGTTCTAAGTACTATTAAAATCAGAAAGCCTTTGTCTATAACTTTACTTAAAAGTCCAAGATAGGTTTATAAATAAAAATATATGCATATTTAAAAAATAAAATTCTATATAATGAAAACATTAAAAATTTTTTGAGAACATTAATACTCTAAATTTAGTTCATTTGAGAACATAATTTTGAATTTGAATTTTAAATACTAGTGACCAGTGTTTAAAATAGAAATTTTAATTTACTGGTACCGGTACATGCACCTGTTATATAAAAAAATCCGGTTCAAAAAAAAAACCCCCTGCATTAGTAGAAAATGATCATCAGATCATTGGTGGCATATAGATGCACGCACCGGCTACTTCAAAAAATTCCGGATCATGCACTGTTTGTTGCACCGGCCCAATTTTAAAATAACGGTATATGCAATATAAAAAATGGTAGATCTGGATTTTTATCATGCTATTTTATACACTGCTAGTGACCAGTCAGTTATTTAAAAGAGTGAAATGACCTATTGGGTCATTTGAAAATATACTAAAAATAAGGATATCCGTCCGTTCACACCACTACAGTTTAGTAATTAGTAATATACACGTACGTACGTGCTATGACTGGCATGTGCCAAGCAGAGCATGGGTCCCATGCCCGTGCTTGGCACATGCCGGTCATAGTACGTATGTACGTGTATATTACCTGTTACTATTTATTTTTTGGAATTCACAATACATAGGTGAAATTCACTTTCCAGTTACACAGATCAGTATATATCTTTTATTTATTTTTTTATTTGATATTGTCTTACTAATTTTATTATGGCTTCGTCTTCTTTGGTATCTTGGCGTCATCGTTTGTTGGTGCCTTATTTAATTTGGAGTTGTCGTTTCTGGTATCGTCGTTTGTTGGTGCCTTATTTAATTTGGAGTCGTCGTTTTCGGTGTCGTCGTTCCTAGTGGTGTTGTCGTTCGATGGTGACTTCGGTTTGTGGCTAACTACTTTTTTTTCAACGTTGTTTCTTTTTCTTACTAATCTTGTTCTTTTTTCATTATTGCGTCGTTTCTTTGGGGTCTTGGCGTCATCATTGTTTGCTAGTATATTCCTTTTGCTGGTATTGTCGTTTCTGGTATTGTCATTTGATAGTAACTTTGTTTTGTATCATCATGTTCAAAATTTTCTGCTAGCATTATTATAGACATTCTGTTTTACTTTTACTGGTACTGTCGTTTTAATGTCGCTGTTACTGTTTGTAGACACTTTATTTCGTTACCGCACTTTCGTTGACATCATTTTCTGGCGTGTTCGATAAAGATATTCGTCTTGCGGTTAATAGAATTTCGAGTTTTTCGAATAATAGTTGATGGTTGGGCTTCTTTGTAGCTAGTGGATATATTGAATAGGGTTGGATAGGGTTAGGGTTTAGGTTCGGGTAAATAGAGGTAAGAGTAGGTATTATGTAGAATTATAAATTAGAGTAAGTGGTTTGGTAGACATCGTTTAGTGAAAATATTGGACAGTGTTAAGGTTCTAGTTTGAGTAGAGGTTTTATGATAGAGTTAGGGTAGGTATTATGTAGATATAGTAAGTGGTTTGATTAGCATTGTCTAAAAACTTTGTACTTGATAGCATTTGCTATACGATGAACATCTTAAATATGTACACATAAATAAAAAAAATATTATTATAAATATTGTATGCGCATAATATGTATAAAATAAGAACTTTATTTTGAAGACATGAAATAAAACCAGTTCAATCTAACCGATATGTACTAATATCCAATCAAGTTTTGTTGTATCATCTGATTGTAGTATGTATAATGACCTAATGACCCAAATGACTTTGGTCATTTATAAATGACCAAGTTCATTTGGTCACGAGTCATTTTTAAATGACTTGAAAATTAAATGACCAAAATGACCAGTCATTTTGGGGTCATTTCAAGTCATTTGCAAAATAGGCAAATGACCTGGTCATTTATCATCCCTGCCCATGGGTGACCCGCGGGTTAACTACCTGGGTGGGCTATAATTCTACTCGGGTCACCTGCCCACCCGCAGGTGACCCAAGTGAGTATCACCCGAGTCTGAACACTAGATAAAACATAGGGCATAAAGTTAAATATGTAATAGTAACAATTGCTTTGTTAAATAATGTGGCAGAATTACAAAAACCAGACAACCACTATATACTTGTATTATATCCAGATTCAGAATCTTATGAATCATTAAAAAATGCACTTGCACCATTAATTTCAGATTTATATTTACTACAAGAAAAAAATTTTCAACAAATCGGTAGTACCTATTGGCCAGTTAAGCTTTATTTTAGCTTGGAATAGAAATTTTTAGCAACATGTCTTGGAATGAAGGCTGCAAATACCAAACATTTTTGTTCATGATGCAATTGTTCTAAAGAGAATATTAATAGTACAGACAAAAAAATTACTAAATTATAGAAACAATTAAAATTAATTATTCTCAAATAAATGGGCATTTAAAAGAGCCTATATTTTATATGATACTGATTTGTAACTGGGTTTGCGATAAACTACATGTTTTTTTAAGAATAACTGATCGTTTATAGAAATTAATGTTGTCTGATCTTAGTCGAGAGCAAGTTGACAAAACAATTTGGCAATTAAAAATTTTAAATGAAATGAAAAGACTTAATGTAACATATCAGTTTTGGCATAAAAACAACAAACAATTATATACTTCATTTATAAGCCTGACAAGTTGAATATTTTGCAAAATTTTAATCTTACAGCAATTTTTTAATCTAATAGTCAGGCTAACAAATTAGAACTCTTTGAAATAAAGTTTATGAGTTATATAGTTTAATGCAAGACAAAAAAACTATGGGTAGAATGTTTTATAAAAAAGTACAAATTGGATAATTTCTTTTCTAGCTCTATCTCAAGGTCAACCTAATAAAAGTAACTTTGTTTATGGAATATATCATACACAAGACATTATATCTTACATTTATGTTCTAGTAAATCATATACTAGAGTTCTTGAATATTCATTGTAATTTTGGATTAACTACATTTTCATGCTCTGCAATCGAAAAAAAATCACTTACAAGTTTGTCAGTATTTTCAAAACACACTTAAAGATGGAGGTTATGAGAATTCACAAAAATCAGCTATTCTAGAAATTTTGGAACATGAGAATCAGCAACTTTACTTCACCATTAATGATACTCCAAATTTTTTTAAGAAATCTAAAAAATATAGATTAGAACCTAAATAATTAACAGAAAAGAATAATAACTTTGCAATTAATTCAAATTTAGCTTAAATTTTACTTATTATTTACAAGCAATTTGTATTTGTCAGTTTTCTTTTTGCCACTCTATCAGTTCAAGAAACCGCTGTTCAAATAGAAATTATATTGATATATAGGACCCCGCACAGCAAAACGGTGCATTGGGCCAACCAATCAGATTTTGAGATTTTATAATAATAATCTGTTTATATATTGTATCTTTCTAAAAATATTATTAATTTGTAAAATATATTAATAAAATGTATATAAAATTTAGAATTTAGTTCATTATTATTATAATTAAAATTAATCATGTGATGATTTTTAATTGTGATTTTCTCAAAATCACATGATTGTCCCAATGCACTATTTTGCTATACAGGGTCCATATCTTATTTTCATTTTATTGCAATTTCTTTATGATTTGAAAATAAAATAAATATTATTTTGCTATCACAATAAAATTCCGTTTTATTGTTTTAAATAAATATTCCTAATGCCTTTTTTAAGATTTAATTACGTCAATATTGGCACGTATGTTTTTTAATGATCTTTTTTTCTTATTTGGAATATGCAGCTACATATTAATTTTTTTTAATGTTTATATATTTATAGTTTTACGATAGTTATGAAAAAAAACAAATACTGATTATGAGCTGCAAAACTATAGACTTACTAGACCACTCTTTATAAGCTTATTAAACTTAAGTACTGTACAGAATCATAAATTCTAGAAAACTCAAAAATATATTCTCTCTCGCACTTGCATTAACATTCCTGACTTATAAAAGTAAGCAGCTATGCATCTGAAATCTATTTCTTAGAATTCTACTCTATACATCATGATAATCTTTTTGTCATTAGGTATCTGAGATCAATTAAAGGATATCGAAAAGATAATATTAAAGAATCAAACTTTGTCGCTTGAACTGTTGCAATTGTTGTCTTGGTTAATTTAGATTGACTTATGGAATAGGTCCTGAAGGTTGGCATTTGATAATACTGTTTGGCGTTGCTTATAGTATTCTAGGTTTAAATAAACATTTATTTATCATAAAAAATCTGTAGATATAAGTGACTCGCGAATATTCTGGCTTAGTTATTGTGAATACAAGAATATAGAATTGGAATTAGGAAAGATGAAAATAAGGCATTAATTTATTATCAAAATTTACAGGTATTAATGATTTGAACAGAAAGTTCTAGCTTGGTGAGTATGGATTAGGATTAGAAAGAATAAAAATAAGACTTTCATTTATTATAAAATTTACAAATATGAATAATTTGGACAAAGGGTTCTGGTTTTGCTACTGCGGATATGGAATTAGTTAAAAATAATGAAATAAGGCACTCATTTATTATCAAAATTTACAGATATGAATGATTTGGACAAAGGATTCTGGCTTGGCTATCATGAATATAGAATTGGATAAAAATAATTCATTTCAGACAAAGAATTCTGGCTTAGGTATTGTAAATATGAAATTAGATGAAAATAAGGTATTTATTTATTATCAGGTATAAATGATTTGGACAAAAGATTTTGGCTTGGTTTTTATGAATATAGAATTAGTTAAAATAATGAAAAGCATTTCTAAATACCATCCTGGATGATATTATTAAATACCATCTCTAGCATATCATTGTATCACATGATCAGCAATCTGCATAAATTAACCAATTACATAACAATTTCGCATTGATATAAGTACGTACGGCGCAGTTTAATATAATTTAATAATATTTATTAATTGAAATGACATTGTCAGTTATTCTTTGCTTCACAAAGGATAGTTTATGCTTCCGCTACGGCTGTCGCCTCTGCTACTTTTTATTTTACTAAAGCATAGGAAAACCCCTACTAACTAACTCACCCTAACCCTACTAACTAGCTTGATGAACGTTTTTAAACGATAGCACCAAGAGAAAAGATGCCAAGAACCATTTCAAAAACAATATCACCTCCAATAACGACGAAATGGTCACCACAAAGGCAACACTAATAACGGCAACACTCATTTATAAAGTCACACAAAACTGATACTAATGATGACTACAAAAAGAAAGTATGAAGGTTAAATATGCACCAAATAAAAAGCACCAATGATACTAAAGTAAATTGAACGACGAAATCCACACCAAAAGCAATAATAACGCGTTGCTCACCATAATTGCTGCGTTAAAACGAACGGCATGAAATTGAAACTAACGATTACGGAAAGAACATGCAACAAAAATGCTAGCGCCACACAACATCTATATGACACCAAAGCAAACGGCGCAAAACTAACGATTATGAAAATAACAGTGGAAATTAGACATGCAACAACAAAAAAATACTCTAGCGATACAAAAAACGACAAAATCCACCTCAAGACAATACAAATAACACGATATAATAACAAAATCTACCTCAAGACAACACAATAATCACAATAACACGACACCTACCACAGCAGCGGTACCAAAGCAAGTGATGCAAGACTAAAACCGAAAGAAAGATGGAAAGTTAGAAATGCAATATCAAGAAAAAACACCAGCGAAACCAAAAGTAAATTAAAAAGCAGCAACACCCAAAGCAATTCAAATGCGTAATGACAACACTTACCTATCACCTATAAGGCGATATAGCATCTACAATGACTCTTGCGATAACTTCAATGATGACAGCTCCAATAATAACACCATTACTGCATTAATGGTTAAATAAAAATAAAATAAGAGATTAATATACTAGAATAAAAAAAAAAGGATCGATTATCATAAATAATCATCGATCGGTTATATGTCAGATGATTAAGGATGATTTTTAACAAAATCATCCAGGATGATTTTAAGAAAACTTCAATAATGAAATAATTTATTTATTTATTATTGAAATTTACAGGTACGAATAATTCAGATGGAAGGTTCTAGCTTGGCTATTGTAAGTATGAAATTGGAATTAGGAAGGATAAAAATAAGATTTTCATTTATTATCGAAATTTACAGATATAAATGATTCGAGCAAATTGGCTATGTGAGTATAGAATTGGAATTAGGAAGAATAAAAATAAGTTATTCATTTATTATCTAAATTACAGGTATGAATAATTCAGATGGAAGGTTCTGGCTTGGTTATTGTGAGTATGGAATTGGAATTAGAAAGGATGAAAATAAGGTATTCATTTATTATCAAAATTTACAGATATAATGATTCAAGCGGAGGATCTGGCTTGGCTATTGTGAGTATAGAATTGGAATTAGAAATAATAAAAATAAAGCACTCATTATCAAATTTACAGTTAGAATGACTCTGGCAGCTTGGCTATTATGAATATAGAATTGGATGAAAATAAGGCGTTTATTTATTATAAAAATTTACAGGTATAAATAATTCGGACAAGGATTCTGGTTTAGTTATCGTGAATATAGAATTAGATGAAATTAAGGTATTCATTTATTATCAGATATGAATGATTCAGACAAAGAATTTTGGCTTGGTTATTATAAATATAGAATTAGTTAATAAGTCATTCATTTATTATTGAAGTTTACAGATACGAATGATTCAGAAGAAGGTTCTAGCTTGGCTATTGTGAGTATAGAATTGGAATTAGGAAGGAATAAAATGCATGATACATTTCTAAATCATTAATTTATTATTGAAGTTTACAGGTACAAATGATTTGGACGGAAAGTTATAGCTTGGCTATTGTGAGTATGGAATTGGAATTAGAAAGGATAACAATAAGACATTCGAAATTTACAGATATGAATGAATCGGGTAAAGGATCTAACTTGGCCATTGTGGAGATTAGGAAGAATGAAAATAAGGCATTTGTTTATTATCAAAATTTATAGGTTCGAACAAAGGATTCTAGTTTGTTATCATGAATGAAATTAGATTAAAATAAGAAATTCATTTGCAGGTATGAATAATTCAGGCAAAGATTCTGCTTAGTAATATGGAATTAGATAAAAATAAGGTATTCATTTATTATTAGGTATGAATGCTTTGGGCAAAAGATTTTGGAAATATGGAATTAGTCGAAAATAATGAAATAAGTCATTAATTTATTATCAAAGTTTACAGGTACAAATGATTTGATGAAAGGTTCTAGCTTGGCTATTGTGAGTATGAAATTGGAATTAAAAAGGATGAAAATAAGATATTCAAAATTTACAGATATGAATGAATCGAGCAAAGGATCTGGCTTGGCCATTGTAAGTATAAAATTGGAATTAGAAAGAATGAAAATAAGGCATTTATTAATTATTGAAATTTATAGTTAGAATAGTGGAAGATTCTGGCTTAGCTATCATAAATATAAAATTGACTAAAAATAAGGTATTTATTTATTATAAAAATTTACGGGTATGAATGATTTGGACAAGAATTCCAGCTTAGTGAATATGGAATTAGATGAAAATAATGTATTTATTCATTATCAGGTATGAATAATTCGGGCAAAGAATTTTGGAAATGTAGAATTAGTTAAAAATAATGAATTAATTGATGATTTGTGAGTAAATGAGAACTTAAAACATAGTAAAAAAAATGTTAAGCCGGAACATGATTCCTATAGTATTACAAAAATTTTTATCCTTAAATTGCTTATAACTTTTTATTTATTTAACTAATTTTACTAATCTTACTATCATTATAATCACAAAAACTAGGTCTACAACTTTCATTAGAAGCTTACAGGATATTAGCTTTAAAAAAAATTAACTTTACTTAGTCAGAAATGCTGATTTTGATATTTTATATTCATCGCTCTTGATTTTATTAATACAAATTCTCATTTATTCATGGATCATCAATTAAGTTATTTATTTATTATCGAAGTTTACAGGTATGAATAATTCAGATATTCAAGCAAAAAGTTCTGGCTTGGATATAAAAATAAGACGTTTATTTATTATCGAAATTTACAGATATAAATGATTTGGGCAGAGAATCAGGCTTGGTTATTGTGAATATAGAATTGGAATTAGAAAGAAAGAAAATAAGGCATTTGTTTATTATCGAAATTTATAGGTATGAATGATTTGAACAAAATGATTCTAGTTTGGTTATTGTGAATGAAATTAGATAAAAATAAGGAATTCATTTTTATTATTGAAATTTACATATATGAATTTGAATAGAGGATTCTGGCTTGGTTATTATGAATATGGAATTAGATGAAAATAAGGCATTTATTTATTATTTGGTATGTTTGATTCGGTTGGCTTGGTTATTGTAAATATGAAATCAGAATTAGAATAAAAATAAGGCATTCATTTACTATTCATTTATTGTCAAAATTTATTTTTTATTATTGAAATTTACAGGTATCAATGATTTAACAAATTCAACCTAGCCATTTATAGCAGATTGTTGATTTGTTCAACAGTATTAAATTTTTAAATTCTTTCGTATATGTAATTAATAGTTTAACAATTTTTGTTAATCTATTTTATTATTTTAATATAAAGTTATTTATTTAATTATTATAAACACTATAGAAAGCACTATTTACAAATTGGACAAATAAAATTTTATTTAATTTGTATATTTAAAATTAACATTGATTTAAAAAAAATGAATTTTAAGTGTTCCTGCTTTATGTTCCTGATTCACTTTATCTTTAAATCCAATTACTCTCCATTCTACAATCATTTCTCTGTTAGGAGATAATTTTTTTTTTGTTATTGTAATTTGTTGTTTGTTTCTAATATTTTGTTTTCTGGAGAATAAAGTCTAACAAAACTATATTGACCATCACCATAATCATGTTTATACCATTGATTATTCTTAAACATTAACCAATTGTTTCAATAGCATTTTCTCTTCTAAAATTATTAAAAAAGAAAAAAGGAACCACATAGTAAATAGCATGTAATATAAGATCCAAATATATCCAAAAAGGCACTTCACTACAATGCATTAAAAACACTTGTTCTCTAACAGTATGATAATGATTTTTGAGTTTTGTTTGCAATTCTTTAATTATAGCATTTCTTAAATGATTAAGTTCTAATTCTGGTATTTGTTGAATATGATTCAGTAATAGATTATATGATGCATGTTTTAATGTTTCATGTCATTGCAATCCAGAATGATTTTTGTATCCTTTAGATTGTGTACATATAGTACAGCAAAACCTTAGAGAAATATGAACTATAGTCACTGTAGTTATAAATAGTAACTAAAGATTATTAAAATTATTTTTTTAGCTTATAACTTATAAAAAAAAAAATTTAAAGTTTCAAATAAACAAAGTAGTTATTTACAATTGAAATTGTATAGTTCTACATGCCTTGACAAAAGTTTGATGGGTTGGGCAGGTTTTTGATGGGTTGGTCGTGAATTTTATATTAAATTGTTTTGTTTTGAAGTAAAAAATTTTTAGTTAATAAAAATTTTGGGCCATATTTTCTCATGTGGCTATAAAAAAAAGGTCCAAAAATCAATTATAACTATATAAAAAAGGCCCAAAAATTATATCTGCTGATATGCAATAAATTAAAAAGCTTATTAATAACATTAAATCTAATAAATGTTGTTTTAAACTATACTATTTGAATTATATATACTAAAATATTAGGTTTTAAAACTTATTTTATTTTAAAATTTGAGGCAAAGATATTTATTTTGAATTTTTGATAAAAATTTCAAAATCAAGCATCCTTTTCAAATTTTAGAAAAACAAGACTAATTCAATTTATTTTTCAATGCTAAACAAGCTTAATTAGTGCAAGAAGTTATAATCAATTGGTAAAATATCAAATAAATAGTATTTTTTAAAATTTACCAATTGATTCTAACCTTTTGCTTTGTGTAAAGTTGTTCAGCACAAAAAAAATTTTATTTTTCACAAAGTTTAAGACAAAGATATATAATTTTCAATTTTTGATGAAATTTACCAAAATTAAGTATTATTTATTGTTGCAGATTAAATGAAATCAGATTAAAATGAAACTAGAGACCTCTTTTGCTCACCTTTAAAGCTTATAAAACCCACATATACTCATTTATTAATAACCTTAATGCTAAACCCTAACTCTAATGCTAAAAAAACCCAAAAAAATATTCTTTAAAAAATTTTAAAATTTTGCTTAAAAAATAAAAAAATTTCATTTTAATCTGATTTCATTTTAACCTGTCACGTTTATTCAAATTTTAAGAAAATAAAGATATAATATACCAATTTGATGTAGCTTTTGTTCTGAACAAGTTTACTTAGTGCAAGAAGTTATAATCCATTAGTAAAATTTCAAGTAATTTAACATTTTTAATAATTTTATTAATAAAGTTATACAAAATGCTATGATTATCTAAATTTTACTAATTGATTCTTATTTCTCACTCTCAGTAAACTTGTTCAGCATCAAAATATACATATATGTATATTCGGACTCAAACTAGTTTGCAGACTTCGGACCAGACCCAGACCAAGCTTATGATTGAGTTTGAGTCTTAATTATGCCTGACGCAACTCACGTGACTTGACGCAACTGCTCACGTAACCTTAAAAACATAATGGTTTTCTGCGTCATGCGTCATGCGTCAGTGGCGCAACTTATAGTTTCGTCAGGTTGCGTCAAGGTTTCGTCATTCTTTATCAGCTGCGTCAAGCATCTATAGTCTGAGTTTGAAATTTAGTAAAATTTAAAGTTTGAGTCTGGACCGGATCGGACCAAACCCGGACTCGGACCTAGGAGCACTAGGTTACTCTAGCAAAAATAGAGGGATGCACAGATCATAATTTAAAATGAAATCTACTTTCTCTACTTAACCTGCTAGCCTTCTAAAACCCATTAATACTTGTTTATTATAATTTTTTTTAAAACTAACCCTAACCCTAAACCCCTAACCCTAAAAAATGCACCCCAAAAAATTTGAGATTTTATACTATCATTTCATTTTAATCTTGATTTCATTATGACCTGTCGCAATAATTAATAATAATTTTACTAATACTGTTTCAATATCCAAATTTTTATCTTTATTATACAACAATTGACAAAAATCCTTTATATCTTTAATCAGGGGTAGTATTAGTAGTAGCTCTGGGATATAAACAAATTATTTATTTCTATAACAATCTGGAGTGGTGTAGCATACAAACCACACCGGTATGGGGTAGTTTATACTCCTAATTACTCCGGAGTATAATACTCTATTAACAGCCCTAATCCTAAAAACACTTATGGACTTTATCTCATAGGAATCAAAACTCAGATATCGAATGATGATTTGATAAGCATGAATTGCATGATTAGTTCCATTTCCACCTGATATCTTGCCTGAATCTATATATTGTTTGCAAAGTCATCCGACTGTAAATTAGGTATATAATTTCTAATTCCGTTAATTTCCAATTCTCATTCAATATTGTAAATATTAGGTATATAATTTCTAATTCCGTTAATTTCCCAATTCTCATCCAATATTGTATATAATTTCTAATTCCGTTAATTTCCCAATTCTCATCCAATATTGTTACACGAAGTGGCAAACCAGGTCAAACTTATAGATTACAAACACAGACCGACAACGGTAAATTGTCTTGGCAACCCCGGACTACCTCTAATGAAGAAATAATCTACTAAAAAAAGTGTCATAATATATTTAGGGTTATACGATTTTATTGCCTCACCTTGTGACTTTGGTAGTATGTTTGATACCCACGTTACAAATATAAATTGATTGAAATTGTTAAAAATTTTCACATTAAGGGTCTTTTCACTCTTTTAATGAATTGAATTCAAGCTTAAATAAGGGAGACGGCCTTTTGTTCAACTATTAGTACAGATATAGTATCTTCATTTTATTTTTTTACGAAAAAATAGTTACAATTACTAGATATGTCCGGAAAGAAAATAAATTTGGACTCGAGTGAGCCTTCCAGCAACAGCACTCAAGATGGAATTATTACTTCACAGGTTCAATAAAAACCCTAAGCTACATAATTTTTTATAAAAATTTTTAACATATAAATTAATCAATTATTATGGAATTGCTGAAATAAAGCCATCAAATGTCCCGCAAATGCAAGCTTCGTATGCCGCTGTACATCCTCTTAAACATAATCCACATAGTTTTTATGCTTCTATGATGGATTGCTTGGGTGCATTTTGTGGGTTTATGGGATCGGTAAGCACTTACTACAGTAATTATGTAATTTGCGCATAAGTGCTTTCTTTTTTTTTTTAACATATACGGATATAATTAGATTCCATTGTGTTGTTGTTGCTTCCCTAATCCTTACAAAAAAGTTGAGCAAGGAAATGTTGGATTAATTTCACGTTTTGGTATGCCAACGATAACGATATTGCGCAATAAACTTATTCATTATCTGATACATATTGTAATAGCCTCGCTTTTTTCTGTTTCTATTTGATAGGTCAATATTATAAATCCGTTGATCCTGGTTTAGTTAAAGTGAATGTTATTACTGAGGATCTCATAAAAGTCGACGTTAAGGTAATTAATTAGTTCAATGATTCACAGAAAGTATTAAAAAGTATCAATTTAAATTTTATTGAATCTTACATAATGTAAACATATATACATATATTAATTAGATACAAATCACAGAAATTCCAAGACAAGCTATTATGACAAAGGTGGTTTGATAGTTTAAAATTGTTATTCTGAATAATGAGTTGAATCTTTCATTCACAATCAATTGATGTATCTATAATGTATCATGTAGGATAACGTATATATCCATATTGATTCTATCATCTACTGGCATATAATTAATCCCTATCAAGCAGTTTATGGAGTAACTGATGTTCGCAAAGCTCTTATAGAACGGTAAGTATTATAAAAAATTGTGATATCGGAGTATAAATGAGGTTACTAATTTTATATTGTATTATTATAGTACACAAACTACATTAAGACACACTCTTGGTGCACGTGTTCTTCAAGATTGTATTGAAAATCGTGAAGCAATTGCTTATGAAATTAAAGAAATCATTGATGAGCCTGCTCATGCGTGGGGTGTTAAGGTATCTTTTTTTCCATTTAACACACTCATAAATTCACAAAATAACTAGACTTAATTCTGGTCGTAACTCAAAATAACGTCCATGCCCATTATTTTAAGTTATTCCAAACTATTAATCTAACTGATATTTCATTTACTTACATTCAAGGTTGAAAGCATCTTGATTCGTGACATCGTATTCTCTCCTGAATTACAAGCTTCTCTTTCATCTGCCGCGCAACAGAAAAGAATTGGTGAAAGCAAAGTTATTTTAGCGCAAGCTGAAGGTAAAGTATTTGTCATATCAACAGTATTTAACCAAGTTACATATGCTCATAATGCTAACAATATTTATTAAAATCAGTTGACTCTGCTAAACTTATGAGACAAGCTGCTGAGATTTTGAACTCGCCTGCTGCCATGGTACGAAATAATAATTTATACTTATACCAGTCTATTATATTATACTCTTTTTTTTTTTTTATACTTATATCTTTTCTTAAACACTCTTAATAGCAAATTCGTTATCTTGAAACAATGGCATCAATGTCAAAAGGTGCAGGAACTAAAGTTATTTTCATGCCAACTAATTCTTCATATGAAGGTCTGCCTAATAGTGTAGTAGCTTCCAGTTCGTCCGGAAAGCTTGATCCAATTACTGCATCTGTTTATGAAAATATTTCTTAGTTCATGATACTAACTTCGGATGTAGTCTTATTATGTTTCTAATCCTACTTACGGTATATATATATATATAATATAAATGTTGTGCCTCAGATGTCAATTTGTCAATCTGGCCTAATTTATAGTATGAGTTTAGTAAATTTGTTAATAATATCTGTCCCGAGACAAATTTATATTTGAGGCATAGCATGTATATGTATAAAATAGTTATACATTTATGCATTATACGTTCCTGTATTGTTCATTTTAATGAATAAATTAGTCAGCTTTAATCTTTTTTTTTATATAAACTTTCTAATTTTCTAAAAACAACTGCTAAACTGTACAACGTTATCATAGATGCTAATTTAAAAATACGGTCCACCTTTTTCTTTTTTGAAAATTATTGTTTAATCAGGTCTTTTGTGATTGAGCTATTGGAATATATTACTGTATTAGGGGGGAATTCACTAACGCTAAAATTTAGTATCTTTTGCGATATATATAAATGATGGTCACATTTTTTGATTTAACAGTAAATCTCGGTTCATCGCTACAGGGTGTTTGGTTTTAAATAAATTATAGCGTTTCTTTTTTTTGTTAAATGCGACATTATTGTTCTGGTGAAACATAACCGGTTATCTTTAGATTAATAACTTTAAAATAGAATAATACGAAGTATATAATATATTTTTAGTCTACGATTTTCTTATGATATTTTCCGTATGCCGCATTGTGTTACATCTGTACAACTAGATTATTTTCATAAAATTTAATTTCTATAATCTACTGTATATATTAACATATCAGATATGGATTTAAAGGCATTGAAGAAACATTTAAATACCCCCAAGTTACCTCAACGTTTTTGATAAATCATCCATATTTTTCACTTTTAAAAAAAAAAAAAATGAAAGTATCGCCAATTTCCCAACTTTTATTATATTCTTTTATAATTTTATCAATAGTTTTTTCAGTCAAGGCCGAGTCAAAAGTGATTTTCTCATATGATGGGAAAACTGGACCCACATTTTGGCATCTTTTACCAAACTCATCTTCAATATGTCTAGAAGGTCGTCATCAATCTCCCATTAATTTATTCTCGAAAATTGATCTTATAAAAAAATTTAAACCACCATGTGATGTTCGAGTTGAAAATATTTGTAAAGCAGAGTTAGCTCATACTGGAAATACACTTGAAGTAGCTTTGGGCAAGGAAGAAGAAGGTGTAGAAGGCGGTGGCGAAGAATTTCTACCAGCTCAGTTTACTGTTGAAAATGAAACTTTTAAACTACTTCAATTCCATTTTCATACACCTTCAGAACATCGTATTGATGGCAGACATCTTGATGTTGAAATGCATTTGGTGTTCAAAAGTCCGAGTGAAAAAATATCCGTTGTTGCAGTATTCTTTGATGTTGATCATAAAGGAATGGATAATAAATTTTTGAAGCCTATTCTTCAAAGGGTAATTTTTAAACAAATAAATATATAAATAAAGAATAAACTACATTTATATTTGAATATTAATTTTTCTTTATTTAAAAGATTCCAAAACCGAATGAAGCGATAGAAATTCGTAATATAAATTTGAAACAAATTTTTAGAGGTATTAACAATATTCAAAAGGTAATTATATTATATTGACAAGTATAAAACTTAAAAAAAAACAATCTCATATGCTAATTTTATTTTTATTTATTTATTTTTTTTTTATTATTCTAATTAAGCCTTATTCATATACTGGAAGTTTAACTACTCCACCATGTACTGAAGGTGTCCTATGGTGGATTAATGATAAACACATTCAACCCATTAGTCCTCATCAACGTATTAAATTAAGAGATGCTATAGGGTTTAACTCTAGATTTACGCAAGTTAGAGAACCGGAACCGGAATCGAAATCAGATTCATCTCTAAAAGAATATGAAAAGGATAATTCTAAAGAACCGGAACCGGAATCGAAATCGGATTCATTTCTAAAAGAATATGAAAAGGATCATTCTAAAAAACCTAAAAAACCGGAATCGAAATCGGATTCATTTCTAAAAAAATATAAAAAGGATCATTCTAAAAAACCGAAACCGAAATCTAAACAACCGGAATTGAAATCGGATTCATTTCTAAAAGAATATAAAAAAGATCATTCTAAAAAACCGAAATCTAAACAACCGGAATAGAAATCGGAATTATTTCTAAAAGAATATAAAAAGAATCATTCTTTAGGTTAGATACCGCAAGTTAGTACTTTCTGTGAAGGTCTAACAAAATTTATATTGGGAAATCTTTAGGTTAGATACCGCGAGTTAGTACTTTCTGTGAAAGTCTAACAAAATTTATATTTGGCGATCTTTCTTTTTTTTTTTTTAATATATATATATATATATATATATATATTTCTTATTTATTGTAAAGTGTAAATATGGATGGTTTCATCAAAATACTCGTTGTAACGTGACGGATTTTGATAATAAAGTTATCGAGCATAGTCCTGGTTTGACTAAATGTTCTCTAAATATTTGATTGTTATATCCCGAGTAACCTCAAAATATTAAAATTGTTCAAAAAAGATACAGTATTAACGCCCAGAATTTTGAAAGAGCAATTGTCTTTTACTGTAATCACAATTAGAAAACAATACAATGATGTTAAAAATGATCTACCGAGGCGTTATTTCGCGTTAGAAGAATTCAAAACAATGCATGTGTGAAAACTAATGCATATCTGACAAAACCCTTTGATATACATGGGAGATTAAACCATTTTGGGATATCCCAAACCTATGTAACGGTAATGAATTTAATTTAGGACTGTACGTGTGTACCTAATCTAAAACTTTGTGCACTAAGTTTCTATTCGCAACGATTCATGCAGTCGGTAATCCAATGGTTAAATATTCTACGAAGAAATTTCTAAGAAGGCGTATCGGGGATTAAGTGATTTGCAAGAAATAATGCAGGTTATAGATGTATGATGTATAATAGACGATCCTCCTTGTTTATCATTTTGGATTGTTTCATTATAAAAGTTATTCAGAATTCTGGAAATTCGCTCTTATATGAATTATATCAAATTTGTAATGGTTTTCTTTTTAACTAAGTACAATAATATCCCAAAGATACTTCGGCCGTTATTTTTTTTTTATTTTGTAAAGAGGATTCATGAAACGAGGTTTCTGTAACAATTTAATGTGCCAAATCATTTTTTCTTTATGTTACAAGCGAAACGGCGCATATCATATTTTGAAACTTCTTAATAATATTCCAGAAAAAGATTTTCAGCATATGTCTTTTTTCAGGAATTTCATTTCGAGAATTATGTTTTTTTTTTGGGAAACCGAATTTGCGAAAATGGATTTCCAAATTCATAATTCCAGAATTATGAAAACAGCGAATGTCTTTCCGGGATACTAAAAAAAATTTGCTGAAGTCTATTCGGTCGAATTCGATAAGTTATTGATTTCGGTGGGATTAGTGTATGAACAGTTATAAAAAAATTGTTACTATACAGGAATGTCAACTCTTTCAACATTATTAAATTTTCAATATGTATGACATGCTTAGTTTGACAGAAATTTATGCCAAAGACTGCTCTTGCCAATTAATAGATCTTCACTAAAAAAGTTCTGAACATAAGTTGGATTTGCTTAATAACATATAAACAAGGTAAAGCGTCGCACAAATCCTGGGAGTCTTGTGTTAGTTGTTATGTAGGATATCATTAATTAGGTCAATTATAAATACGCACTGTATATATATGTTGTATATAAGTGGAAGAAACGGAATTTAAGTTGATTCGGAATTTCCTAGTTAGGTTAGGGTTAGGGTATGATAAAATAAACCCTCAAATGCCGGTTTTATATAATAATTCCAAATCCACTTAGATTTCCGTTTACGAATAATAATTATATGAAAGGCAGAGGGGTGATTAACAATCTTGGATATTTGCATCAATAATTAAATATTTCTGCGCGAGTTTCAAGATGGCTTTCTTAATAAAGAGGATCCTCATTAATATTAAGCTATTTGGATTGCTTTTATATTCATGTTGATAGTGATAATTAGCGAGATCATAATAAAAGTTGATATATACGAGGGAATTTTTAATAATCGTTCTTTTTAAAGTAATAACCCGATTTTTTTTATATACAAGTTAAAGAGAAAAATATTTGGTAAACGTTAATTAATGTTAAGGTAGTAAAAAAAAAAAAGCTTGATTATTTTAACGATGTAGCCTTCGGTAAATGATTGGCTTAGCGAAACATAAAATATAGCAGGTCTTTAATTTAACGATTATCAATTCATCTAAGCGGTAAAAAATCCGAAATTAAAAAATTAAAAAAATCAAAAAATAACCAAGCTTTGTCTCAGAATCCATGTTAACTTAATAATTTTTGTTAGCAAATTATATAAATTTACCGAGTCTCGTTAAGTTCGTTTCATACCTGAGCTCTACCAGAGCTCTACCAGAGCACTGTAAGTTTTAAGAGCAAGAGGATGAGAATAGTCCATATAAAACGCGATCAATTTCGTGATACGAGAGTCATCAAATAGGGCAAAAATGCAAATTTGGAAAATTTGCGAGTTTTTTTAGTGTATAAAAACAAGAACATGGTAGAAATTTGGTTTGATTTGCTAATAAACAAAAGCTCTAATTGGATTGGCTTCGATATTGTCAAAGATTTGCGTCTCTAGTACTTGTATAGTATTTCGTGAAACGATTGATTTTTAATCCTCTTAGCTTACTCACGTGAAGTTAGAACATCTATTCAAAAGAAAACATTATTTTTATTAGTTATATGAAAGTTAAACGATAAAAAAACCATTTTACAAAATTTCAGGGGCTTGAATTATAAAAATTTCGATATTGCTACTTTAAATTAAATTTTCTATATATGCTGTCAATATAAAATAAATATCCAAATTTTCATCATACTCAAATAAAAGCAAATATAATCGACTCGCGACAGGACAGAAGTTGATGCAGATCACTATCTAAAATATTAATTAACCTAAGGTAAGATAGTAAACAATAACGCTTTGATGTTTTTCATGGGTTAAGATTTTGAAAATTCGGATGCATTATTTCGTTCTGGACATTATTTCGTTCTGGAGATGCTTTAGTCGTGATTGGTATTTTTCTGTGCGGGTACGGAGGTTTAATGTTTCGTTGTTTCGTATCACAGACAGATCATTTACTACTATTTTTCGCTTTACCGTCAAGTTTTTGACTAACGTAACCATCTTTGTCGCGGGTTTCACCCTTTCGTAATCATCTTTGTCGCGTTTCACCCTTTTGTAATATAATTTTTTATTTTTTTTACTATATAATTAGCTTACAGCAAACTTTTTTATTGAATATATATATATTCAAATCAAATTTTTAATACGTAACACCCATATTACATGAGTAGGCGCTAACAAAAAAGGTTAAATACGATCAAGAGTTTATTAACTGGTTAGAAAGAAATGCAATAAAGTTGAAATAAAAGGTCAAGATTTTATTATATTTTTACAGACAATGTCTTAAATAATTATAATATTCAAAGTAAAATTTTTATATTTATAATACTGTATATAATGTTTTAAAATCTTAGATATTGATTTATATAAGTACATATGTATTATATATGTTGTATAACATCGAGACAAAAATTCGGTCGGATATACTTCGGCAAATTTTTTTAGGATGTCCAAGAATTTACAAGATTTTGTCATGCCATCCTTTAGATATATAGCTTCATTTGAATTTTGTAATTTTTACTGGACTAGTTTAGTTTAATATAAAATATACAATAGACAGCATTAGTGATATGGGCTACCTCCGGCCCTTAATTTTTCTATCAGCCCTTACCACTAATACAATGAGTCATTGTGACAGCCTTATTCAATAATATATTCGATAAAGAGTTAGAATGCTTATAAGTATTGTATTTAAGTGTTTCATACATTGTCTCAACAATGGGGAATGAATCTAACTTATAGATCCTTCTAGGATTTGACGATTTGGTGTCTCTATTCCTTGGGAAATGCTCAAAAAGATAAAGCCCTTGAAGATTGACAGAGTGAAGTGAAACAAATACCCTAGATACACTGTTGGTCTTTGTAAATATTCGGTAAATCAGTCAGTTTTTAGAATAGTTTATATTATTGGAAAAAATAAAGTGTAGATTATGTTGCGAGAATCCCAATAAGTAAATTTTCAACTCTCAACTAGAGTTTGGAACTGGTTTATTTTTCATATGCTAAAACTGTGTTTAAATAACGGATCCAAACTCTACTCTCAACAAAATATAGTTAGTGTATAGTGGAAAATTTTTTTAAAATTTTATTATAAAGAAATTCGATTGACTCACGTAATTTATTGGCTATAGCGAGAATGCACAAATAAATTTTATCGTTATTACAGTGATGAACCGGTAATAATTGGTGTTAGTGCTAGCGTTAATTTCAACAAATCAAATATCTAATTTACATTAGCTGTTAGTGTTAGTGATTGTATCCGGTTAGAATTTGCTATTATGTGGCAAAGTATTTTATCCGGATAACCTGGGTAATTTAATAATACCCGGGTAGAAGGTTTTCTCAACGGGTATAATCTCTAGTTTACACCGATACTCACAGCACACTATAGACTTTTAAATAAGATACTTTGAAGCATAACTGAAAGTGTTTTTTTTAAGATACAGTATCGTACAAGCGTTAGCAACTTGCAGATCCCCATAAAATTGAACCGATTGGCCGGTAGATAATGTACAGTAATAAATTATTAATTAGAAGAAATGAGAACTTAAAAGGTTTACTCTTAGAAAATCAATAATCATCGAATTTTTTTTTTTTTTTTTTGTACGTCGAGATTTAATCACAGGAAATTAGTAAAATACAGTATTAACAAATAGATTGATGTCAATTATCAGCAATGGTAAAATTAAACGAGTAAAAAATCGATATAAATAGAGATAAACATATTTAAATCAATTACGATTGTTGAATTTTTCTGATTATCTTTTATTACGCATAATAGAAGGTTAACTAGGAAGTTACACGAAAACCCTTGATTGCTAACAAGGAAAATTATTACCTAGTTAAATATTTATTATAAATTTCAAAGAAAATATTGTATTACATAATTTGAGTAATTACTTTAAATTAAATATTATTTATTACGAATGTTAAAAGATTATATAATTTGGGAAGGACGTTACCAAATTCTAGAATGTAATGGGAAAATTATGGACGTGTATGATCACTAATTGTCATTGGTTATTTTTTTCGTTTTTCTCTTTTCCTTGCTCTATCTGCCAATATCTTTGACATTGTCTATGTGATCTAGTTCCTACAACCTGACTAACCTTAACCCAGTTATTTCCATACATTTCCACACCTTTCTTAATTAATTCTTTTTCTGTTTTACCCCACATCCGTTTATTGATAAAAGGATTAACACAAACTAATGTATCAGTCACTTTTTTAATTTCCCACCCATTTCTACCTGGTATCATTTGTTCAATTCTCTCCCAATCTTTGCCATATTCTTTTAATAAATCACGTAATTTATCTAATTCTTCAATTGTCCATTTTGGAGTTTGTAAACGTTTATATCGAACATAAACTGAATGAACTGGTCGTTTTAATATTTCAGAAATTACTCTATAATCTTCTTTATATTGTTTAGCTAATTCTTGTAATTTCTTATCTTCTTCAAGGTTCCATCTTCCAAATTTGGTTTTCGATAAAACTTTCCATCTTTCTTGAACTTGTGCAGATGATCTATCAGAAAAAAAATTCTTTCGAATTTCACTCCATTTTCCTACACCATATTTATGAGTAGCCATTCTTAAAGTTTCATCCTCCTCTGGTGTCCATGTATTGTACTCTGATGTTGGTCTTGCTTTAATTTTTTCCAAATGAATGTATTTTCGTCTTATAGTAGAGGGTGGACGAGTGGGAAGATATTGTTGAGAAATTAAATTCCAATTTTTGCCATATTCTTTATGTGCTGTTAGAAGTGTAGTGATTTCTTGAGGTGTCCAACGATTGTATTTTATGCTACCAATTTTAGGTTTTTTTAAAATGTATTTTACTACAGGTATAATTTTTGGAAGTCCAGGAATTTTATAACTTTCCATCATCGTTAACGTTATTTGAATTTGCAAAAAAATTTGATCGAAAAAAAATAAGGCTACATGATCGTGCATCAATGGACAACTGATCTCGCCAATCACAACGCGGGATATTGTAGTCTGCAATATACTGTACACGTGAGGGTTTTTTTTATAACCTGCAAAAAAAAACATAACGATATCGAAAAATATACAACAGTATTTTGATACACTGCAAGAATTGATCATAATCACAGAGAAAATTTATTGAATTCGCCTTATAATGAACCTATAGTTCTGAAAAAAAAAAATTTTCGTAACGTAAGATTACAGTTCTCTTAAGAGCTCATAATATTTATTTACAGTTCGTTATTGAAGAGGTTAATACAGAGAAAGTTGGTTTCATACATAGCCGAGCTCACGCTGAATACTTATTCAATAGTATTAAATCTTCTCGAAGTTTGCACATTTCTATACTATTAATTAGAAAACTTGATGGTTTGTATCTGAATAAATTCGATTATGTGTATCTGAACGAACTTGGCGATTTATATCAGAGTAATCCTGACGATTTATATCAGAGCAAGTCTGATTCTTCGTGTCTTTAAGTAGATCCGACATTTTTGCTCTGTGTTTTCAGTAGAACATAAAACCAATTGCCGCTATTGCAGCAACAAAAATAAAGGAGCCTATCACACCACCCACTATTGCGCCTGTATTGGATGGATTTGGTTGTCCAGGTGAAGTAGATGTAGATGTAGGTTGAGGTGGGTTTCCTGTAGGTGAACCATTTGAATTTCCCGGAATGTAGACCATAAGTTGTGAATAATCTTTCGTGATATCAGAAATTGCAATTCCTGCTATATTATAACTCTTTATAAAGTCGAATTTGGCATTTAAAGATTGATAATCTTCATATGAGATATAGTAATAGTAAGTTTGTGGATTGTCAACCTGAGACTGAACGCGCTGGAAAAGATATGGCTGCTGGGATCTATTATCAAAGCTTTTATTCCACCCTGAAAATTGATTTGCATTTGTATAACAAGGCGGTGGTGCTAGAAGAGAGGTCAAAATTTTCCATTGCAAATGTGCATATGAAGTTACTTTACATGAATCTATAATGATTTCGTCAATTAATGATGGTGGAAATTTAATGTTTTGATTATGTAAGATTGCAAAATTTTGATTGACGATATTAAGATTATTGGAAGTTATAGCTTCAATAATGCCGCCAAGTTCAATTCCCAAAACGAGTTTGGAATTGTCGAAATAACCACTCCAGGAATTAATAATCCCTTGAATATCACTTATTCCAGCACTGGGACGTGTGGTATTTATATTAAGACGAAATGCCTAAAATTTCATAAATAGATAAATAAATATTCATAACATCCCTTTAAAAAAAGTTAAACCTTACCTGAATATTTACGAATGTAATTATATCAGGGTTGATATCTGATATATTATACTGGCCCGCTGTAATCGTTAAAATCTTAGTGCTATTAAATTGTTTTAATTTGTTTGATATATCAGCTAGGAATTGTGTGAACACTGAATTTAGTCTATTAATATCGAATTGCGTATATTGATAACACGGTATCTTATAGGGGTAATCAATGTCAATCTATAATTAGAAAAAGTAATGAATTAAAGCTAATGAATATTGAATAATGTAAAACAAAAAGACTTAGTTAAACTTACTCCATCGAACGGAAAATCCCTAACGATGGCTACTAAATCATCAATGAATTCTAGATTTCTTGGATTACTTGAATCATACCCATTTGTAACATTATAAAACGGTGGGATTTTTATTATGTCATCATTAAAAGGTAACAAGACTGAAAGAATTATCTATATAAACAGCGAATTAATTATTATTAAACAAGTCTTTTAAAAAAATATACTTAGTAATTATTGCTTACTCTAACATCACCGAGATTCTGAATACGATTTTTAAATTGACGAAATTTGTCAATTTGAGTTTGATTAAACAAAGTATATGGCCTAACGTTATTAGTAAGATCAGTTAGGCTAAATGCTACAAGAATTAAGTCAAGTCAAATAACATTAGTTAAATTTAAATCCATTATAGGAGACAGTGATTGAAAGTTTTTAAATTTCGCGTACCGATATAGTTTATATGGGTAACTGACGGATTAATAATATTAAAATCTGGTATTGAATTATATTTATAAGCTGGATAATATCCAACAACAATTGTGTTTTGTGATTTTTTTAGTGATGAATTTGGATTTATACAGGTTTGATTGTTTTGACCAAAAATCCCAATATTCACAACTAATATTAAAAATACATATAAAAAAAGTATTACGGACTTATAGAACGATGAAAAAAAAAGAATTTTCATATTCATTATTATAATAAGTAAAACATAAAATATCCCATGAAACCGAGAAAGAACCGCCTTTAATATCGAGAATGGGTCTAAGATAACAGATAAATACTCTTTTTTTTCAGAAAAAACCTAATATAGGTTTAAAAAAAGATTACAAATGGTCATAAGATTGTCCTATATAAACTTTTAATTCTTGCCTTTCGGTGGTTTTTTTTTTATGAAATCTCCTATATACTGAAATTAGTGTTGCAATATTGTATTATTTTTACCATAGTTGGGAGAAAAAAAAATTCGCGTATCGGTAACTTAATTTAAGATTTCATTAATTACGAACATGTAGTTATTTATTTGGTGCAAATAACTTGGTAGTACAGGATATATGGCGGAACTAATTCTAATCCGAAACTCTAATATTCTTAGATTTAAAATAATCAATTCTTCTCGCTAACTACAGAGTTTATTACATCGCTAGTTTATAGCCATCAAATTTAAATTTCTCAAACGTTCTCTTCAATCACTACAGGATGACAACTATAGGTAATCTTAAATTCGGTTTGAGAGAAATATATTTCGTTTACTCAAGACAACGCAAGTTTTTACAAATGTTGCAGATAAGATATTTCTCAAATTTTATTAAACCGAAAATTCATGTAATAGCTTTTTATTAATTTACCATATATGCTAACACGTAACAATTGATCAATAAAATCGTGCTTAAAGTTTAATAAACTTTTCGGCATAATAATCACTTATATGCTTTATAATTAGATTTGGCAAAAATGGAAACTTTTTTGCGTGGAATGAATCAATGGCGCATTTTAAATACAGATATGTATAGTTTGTTACATATTATTATTCTAGAAAACTAAATGCTGTACAATAAATAGTAAAGTTTGAATGGTAACAATTGTACCAAAATGTCAACCAAGTTTACCGTAAGGTAATGACTGGTAGCTCCCTTGAAGTTTAAAAAATTAAATCGCTTTTAATTTTAAAATTGAATCTGCTTTAAGTGGATTCTGAATTAACTATTATTTCAAAATTTTTTAATGAGAGTGAATTTAAAATTTCGTTTCAATTTAAATGTATTTAGATTAAGTATATTTAGAATATTTAAGTGCATTTAGAATATTTAAGTGTATTTAGTATATTTAGAATATTTAAATGTATTTAGAATCAACTTATGTTAACTCTAAATCTAACAAGATTCCACTCTGCGTACAGCATTAATATACAGGATATTTTAGACTCAGAATCAACTTAAGTCGATTCCAAATGAATTTTTTATCCTTAAGTAGAAATTGAATTTTAACTCAATTTTATTATATTTTAATTCCCACAAATATACGGCCATTATATAATGCTTCATTTTTTTTAGGAATATTCGGTATTATGTGGATGACACACGTGTACATATAATGAATTAGAACGGTCACGTTTATTTTTCTTTTATTTAATTTTGCAATTGCTAGTTGGCGATTGCTTTTTTTCATTTCGGGTTACTGAGTTTTTAGAAAATTGAGACAGTTTTTATTGAATTCGCATTGTAATTAACCTATAATTCTGGAAAAAAAAGTCGTAATATAAGATTATAGTTCGCTTAAGAACCCATAAAATTTACAGTTCATTATTGAAGAGGTTCTTACAGAGAAGGTTGAATTCATATATAGTCGATCTCACGCCGAATACTTATTCAATATGGTAATTGTAAAGTATTAATGGATTGGATTTACGTTTTATACTAATTTTAGTACAGTTTGTAAAATAGAATTTTAAAAAATTATATAGATTTATATTTTTATATACAAAAATCTGTTAGATATTCAAAAATAGTTTGGCATTTGTTATTATAATTTTATTAAGAAAATTATTTTTAAATAATTTTTTTTTAAATATTCAATTATTTGTAATTTCGAATGTACTAGATTTACATTGTTATTTATTTATTTTTATAAATTATTAGTAAATTTTATAAACTAAAAGCTTATAACATTAAAAATATCATGGGCATATTATACCTAAAAAATTTTTATTATTTATATAATAAAAATTTTAATTTTATATTGTAAGGTTATGTAGTACAAATAAAAATCATTACGATTGTGTCCATCACATGACATAGAGCCAATAGGATTGTTTACTTTGATCAACACTGATCAGCCTGAAGAGACAAAACAGCAAAAGTTGCAAAATACAAGAAACAACAGTTTAAACCCATCTTAGTGCATTAATAAAAAATGTTGAAAGGACAATTTTACTATAAAACATGCCCTAACCCTAACCCCAAACTAACCCTTACTCTAACTTTAATTAAAAAATCAAAAACACATGACTGAACATGGCTTTAGACATCCCTATTTTTAATATTTTATATGTTTTTTGGATAATTTTTAAAAAAATTTTTATATAATAAATTTAATTTTTAATAAAAATTGTAAATTAAGATATTGTTGCTTTTGTAAAAATAATTTATTAAAACTAAAGTAATATATTACAACCTTTACATATAGTTGAAATTTATAATTTTTAACATAGAAAATTTACTAATTAAATTTTTGCAAAATTTTGTAAGTTTATTAAAATTTTAAAACAAATTATAATCTATAAGCTTCATCAGCAAATTTATAATAGCGTAATCTTACGTAAGGTCTTACGAACCGTAATATAAGCAAAATATTACGTAATATATTTCGAAATATTTCGAAATATCAATATTTCAAAATATTACAAAATTAATTTCGAAATATTTCGAAATATATTACGAAATATTTCGAACCCTTTCAAAATATGTTACGAAATATTTCGAACCCTTTCAATTATTTTAGAACTAGGAAACCAAGCTGGATCAGTAGATCTGTAACCTGGATCACGCATTAGACTGATTTTTTGAAATAGTTCGAAATAGTTTGATGATGTTCAAATTCTGTACTACAAGATCAGATTAGATCTTTTGTTTATAATTAAATCTTCTATTTTTTTTTTTCGCTTTTTTATTTTCGTTCCTTTTCGTTCCTTTCGTTCCTTTTCATTTCATTTTTTGTTTTCGTTTGTTTTTTTCATTTTATTTTATTTATTTATTTTTTAATTTTTTTATTTTATTTTTATTTCGGCACTTACAAGAAAAACACGCATGCCAACTACAAATTCAAGAACACACCCCAGCAATTTCTAAATTTTCAAAAACGCTTCTTTGGAGAAATGGAGAAATGGTCACAAGTTTTCGCAAGTTTTCGCAAGTCTTTGCAGGTTTTTGCAAGTTCTTGCAAGGCTTCGCTTCATTTATTTTTCGTTTCGTGTTTTTTGTTTTTGTTTTTTTTTGTTTATTTTTAAAATTTTTTTTATTAATTTATTTCATTTCGGCACTTTACGAGAACAGAACCCTTACTTCCTGGCACTTTGCAAGCAAACAAACCCGGACTTTTTTGGCACTTCGCGACTTTTTTGGAATTTCAGAATTTGCAAGAACGCGAACAGTTTTTGCAAGTTTTTGCAAGGTTTCGCTTTATTTATTTTTCGTTTCGTGTTTTTTGTTTTTGTTTTTTTAGTTTATTTTTTAATTATTTTA
>QKWP01001105.1:0-16391 GCA_003550325.1 Gigaspora rosea
CTTAGTTTTAGACAGATCCAGACATTGTATTTTATCTTTACCTTTATATTATTTATCCTCCTCTCTTATTATTAATAAACTCTGGGATTTCTAAGAAACAGACACCTTGGAATAGCCCTCTTGTTAAATTAATAAACTGTGTATTATCTCTTGTTGTTTTCTACCGAACTGCCTCAGAGAAGTGTGTAGTTTCTTACAGACATAAAAGGAACTATACTTCCCTCTTGCACACCGCTTCACGCCCAAAGTAAGGGATCTCAGAAGCCGTGTGATTGTTACTCTATCGGAATAGATGAAGGCTTCCGGTACTGTAACAGTAGCATGTTCGTACAATAATGGAGTGGAGTCAGTTAGTACAAATGGAAAAGGACATGCAAGCAACAGGCATCGAAGACCAACTTGGGCATCAACAAAACCATACTTTATGTACTTATCATATCCAGAAGAATTATATAGCCCTAAAGACAAAAAAAGCTCTAGTGAAAGTGCTTCGACCAATAATGCTGATACTATAATTACAGAAAATATGAAAACATAATAAAACCTACCTGCTACCAAAATTAATGCAGTATATTATTAAAATTTTGTTATCTGCCGCCACATCCCAATTTCTTATTTTTATTATTATCGAAATTAGTTTTTTTATAGATGAATATATGTTGGCTGAAGTTTTTTTTTGTAATTTTTATAAAACTAAGAAATATTAAAAAAAAAAGAATGTATGAGCCAAATAAACCTATCTTCATTAGCAATGAATGATTTTTTTTTTTGGGCGTCAGTTTAAACTTGATTAATTAATAAAATTAATTATGATACTTGACGCAGAATTGAAAGCGAAAAAATCCAAGAAAATCTGCATAATAATATAAAAATGGCTTATTACAAATTTTCATAAAACTAAAAATAATAAAAAAAAAAGAATGTATAAGCTAAATAAACCTACCTTTATTAGCAATAATTATTATTTTTTTCAGGTGTCAGTTTGAACTTGATTAATTAATAAGATTATTACGATATTTGTTGCAGAGTTGAAAGCGAGAAAATCCAAGACAATCTGTATAATAATATAAAAATGGCTTGTCACAAATTTTCATAAAACTAAAAAATGCGAAAGCATTGTTGTTGACTTTCTTGGTCCATCTTTATTGACTCGCTAAGAAAAAAAATTAGTACACCGTTATTGGTTATTGATCCATCATTGTTAATATTTTTATTCATTGAATTCCCTTTAAATAAACCTCTAGAAACCAAACCGTAATTCTATAGGTCTAATAAATAATATAGTAATTTTGAATTAGTAAAATATTAATTTTAAATCGTTTAAAAGAAAATAAAGAAATTGTCAACTTATCTTCGTCCAAAGCTACTACATAATGTGCATCTAATCTTGTTTTTTTAAAATAACTAGTTGGAAAAACAAGAGTTTGTGTAAGCTTATTTGAGAAAAATGCAAAAAAAGTTTACATAGTTCGATGGAAAATGAATAAGATAAAACAAGTAGTTAATTTGTAAATAATTTTAATTTTTACCTTGAGATATCAATCAAAAAACATGCGACAATATTATGTAATATTGATTGATATAGTCGTTTTTTTTTATTAAGTCAATAATGATGCACCGAAAATTTTTTTTAAGTAGGTCAATAATGATGGTTCAAATAGACCAATACAAATGTTTTTGCCTAAGAAATAATAAAAAAAAAGAATGCATGAGCCAAATAAGCCTATCTTTAGCAATGATTGATTTTTTTTTCGGGTCAATTTAAACTTAATTAATAAGGTTAATTATGATCCTTGCTGCAAATAAATTAAGATAATCTGATGGCTTATCGTAATTAATTTTAATTGGTAGACTTATAGTGTCTGGCACATGCCTGTATTTCATGGATCGTTGGAGGGCCGGAATGATCGGTGACACCACGTGACCTGTAATTTTCGTGGTCGTCCTGGTGGACTTAGCATCCAAGGCTCTAAAGATGATGATAACAATACTAAATCAACTTATTTAGTAAAAAAAACTACTAAAAGTGCAAAACTTATTGAACATCAAAAGCCTAATGAAACAGCAAAAACCTAAAACACCAATAATGATAAAGTTTAAAAGTACCATATAAGTTGAAAAAAGAGACAACACCAAAATTGTAAAGTTGAAATCACCAAAACAACAAAGCCTAAAATTAATACATACAATGGCATAAAAATGGACAGAGAAAAGAAAGATAATAAGAAAAACAAAACAAACCATATGCACTTTTAGCAAAATAAAACACTAACAAAAAGAATGCCAAAATGCCAAAAGTTATCAAAATTCCAAACTGACGAAATCATATAATCTTTACAAGCAATATCACTAAAACAATAAAAGCCTTAAGCAAACAAAGCCTAATAGTACTAGCAAGGTAATACAAATTCAATAACAAAAATATGCTACCTAATAGCAAAGAGAAAAGCTCCGAATTAAACAACACCAACAACATACTAGCCACCACAAAAGAAGTACTATAATGTGTAATAGACAATAGAAACACTATATCAATAGCACAAAAAAAAGCCTACAAAAAAACTACTAAACTAAATAATTGCCAAGAATAAGTTAATAAATATTTAAAAAAAAACAAGTTAGAAATATTAAAAAAAACTTTTTTTATATTAGTCCTGTATATTCAGTACTAGTTATTTAAAGTAAGTACAGAAGAACTATAAAATAAATAAATAAATCAAAATTATAAAAAGCAAAATAAAAGAAAAGCAAACAAAAAATAAAGATAAATTATAAAAAAAAAATTAAAATCAGATATATTTGTAATTGTTTTTTTTTTTTTTTTTTTTATACAACGAGGTCTATCCTCTAATTCTTTATTAATTCGTCTTAAGAATTTATACAAATATACATCAAAAGGGAATTGTAGGGAAGTAGGGGTAAGAGCTGATTTACTCTCGACCTAAGCTATGCTAGGGTCGGTAGACCTCAGTCTTCGAAGCTATATAGGTAAGAACGCCCGAGGGCGATGTATTTGTCTAAACGTGATTGGAAGGGTGTGCTAAGTCTATTAGAATTATTATATTGGTAATTTCTATTAGAGTTAGGTAAAGGGGTGGGTGCTGGAATAACTGGATCATGACGAATTTGTCTAGAGGGAAGCCAAATTTCGTGATAGATCATTTTAATTATTAAATGGTGTAGAGCTGGTGCGTATTTGAGTTTGTCAGAAGGTCTTGCGAAGGGCGCTAATGTGACCGCAGTGATAAAGCCTAGTGGTAGTTGATTGTTGATATGAAGATAAATAAAGGACGATGTGAAGTCCACCGGTTGAATTAGATCCAGTTTCAATTCTGTTGCTAAGGCTTGAATAGTATCCTTAAGGAGGGAGATAAGAGAGGAATTGTTGGAAATACAGGAAATAAGGTGCGCAATAGTTTCTTCTGAAGAAAGGCAACGGGGACAGCGGTAGTCTTGATATTTAGAGGGGATACGTTCGTGAAGAGTCTTGAAGGTGAGGAGTTTATTGGTTAGTAATTTTACTTTGAAATTCTTTAATTGTAAGAGTGTTGGGTTAGTAGATAGAGAGAGAGGTCGTTCTTCGAAGGAAAGGTAATCTAAAGTGAGGCGAATTTGTATGTCAGGGTATCGGTTAATCCAGTAACTTATTCGATTTTGATTGGTCCAAAGAGCATGATTATTTATTTCTATGATATCTTTTAAAATTGTTTTAAGAGTATGTGGACATGGTGTATTGAGAAAGTTTGGCGTGTATTTGTCGAATAGTAATTGGTGTGGTATGATGTCCAGTGTCATGAAGTTATCGGGTTTGCGAGGGTGGGTTAGGTCTTTATCGAAACAGAATTTTAATTTTAGGTTCATAATGATCGCTTTTAGTATAAACAAGATTGGGGCGTGTTGCTTCTTTTCCAGATTTAATAGTCGGTGCGATGGGTTGTCATATGTCTGTTGTAGTAAGGTTAGGAATTTGTGGTTGTTAGATGTAACAGAGATCGTGGTTCCAGGGAAGAAGCTTGTAGATATGAAGGCAAACAGAGTAAGGGCTGAGTTTGCAGTGCTGGGCCAATTTTTGTTGGTACAGCCCCAAGTGGCCGAGGTATTTTGAAGTGAGCAAGTTGCATACGGTGTAGCTTGATTATTGTGAGGTATGGTGGTCGAGATAAAAATGTTCACTGAGCGGTGTTTGTTTTGAGTTTTAGCTAGTTCCTCCCAGATTTCCATTGGGAATGTTGTGAAGGCCTTAAGTGGTCGGGCTCTGTTAGTTGTCATAGCGGTCAGAGGAGTGCTAATAGATATTCTATTCGGGTAACAGGTAGAAAGGGCAGATTCAATATCTTTGAGATTGGAATAGATGTTCTTATCGGAGGATACTTGTATGATGTAAGTATAATTTGTATCGTATTTAAAGTAGCAATTCTTTGTATTTAGGGATGTATCTTTTAGTTTACAACCAGGGCAAGGGGATGCCTGGTTGTTGAGATTTAAGTAATGACGGATATATATAGTCGATTTTGAAGAGCGGCTGGTTCTACCGATGTGCAGGTTAGAAGTAATTATCCAAGATTTCTTTTTGTGTGTTCTTTTGGTTAATGTAAAGGGATTGGGGTGGACAAGTTGTGTCGAAGGGTTGGCATTAGCGGAGATGAGATCCTGTATTTCAGTAAACCAACGGGGGGTTCGTCCTGGGGGTATTTTTAAAATGTTGTGATGGAAATTTTTCCAGTTGAGTAGTTCATTATTGTTGTAATTTAGAAATTGTTCTATGTATCTGATGTTGTGAGTATTAAGTTTTTCTTTTAGGGATTGCGCATTGGGATGGAATCTAAGTATCTCGTTGATAGAGGTGCCAGTAGTTGGTAGAGGTTTGGGCCAGTCAGTTTCTGGATTGCGAGTAAGTTGGATATTGAGCGTATGCAATGCAAAGATTGCTTGGGCTGTATATGTTCTAGCTTGGCCACTTGGAAATAGTGGTAGCACATGTAGAATTGAATGTTGAGACTTGGTGGATTCTTGTAGTTCCTGTAAGCGAAGTTTGAGAAAGGATGTTTCGAAACTGGGGTGATTGATATTTTTTAGTAGGGAAGTGGCCAGAGAGGTCGGTTGGACTTGTATAAGGTTTTTTAATCCGTATATACTCCGATGAAAGAGAAACGAGTTGGGTACGCCACGGGCGAGTTTTGCTTTAGATTTGACCAGATTTGAATAAAGTCGGGTTAAAGTATCGAGTTGATTAGGTGAAAGGTAGGAGCTGTATAGTCTATATGCTAGTCTGGGGATTAGAACATTATTGATTAGATAAATTGCTTGTTTTTCGGTTATGACCGCTTTTTGCATTCTTCCGATGCACTGTTTGAATTCGGATATGATGGTTTTCTGTGTGGAAGAAGGGTTGGGGTTGAGAGAGAACCATGCCCCTAAATATTTAAATGGTTTAGTGTTGTTAGTTGCCGTGATAGTTTGGTTGTTGAAGTTGATTGATTTGTTGTCTGTTTTTGCGTTTGTGACTAAGATTGATTTAGTAGGGTTAACTGTGATGTTTGTAAGTTTATAAAAGGAGTTGGCTATATTTAGTATTTTTTCTAGGGTAGCTTTATCCGGAGCTATCCAGAGAGAGTCATCCATGTATGCCATTATCGAGGTATGGATGGTTTTGGATTGGGTAGGCGTACTAAGTGTTTGGGAGAAACCTGGGTATTCAGTGGAGATACGACGTATGAGGGGGTCGTAGTAGATGACCCAAAGAATCGGGGATATAGTTTCTCCTTGGTCGATTCCATCTTCTACAGGGTAGGAGTTGGTGTATCCAAGGTTGGTTATAACTTGATTAGAGCGGTTGGAGAGGATATGTATAAGAAGGTTAATGATTGTTGATGGTAGTTTAATTCTCGTCAGGGCCTTCTTCAGCATTGGGATGTGTATAGAGTCAAAAGCCTTTGACATATCCTGTAGTAAGAGCCAGAGTTCTTGTTTCTGAGTAGTGGCTAATTCTATAATTGAGGAAAGTTGTGAAATTGGCTGTAGGGTCGATTGGAAGGGCAGTGCTGCATAATTTAGTGGTGAGAGAACTCGGTGTTTCAAAAGTATGTCAGAAAGTCTGTTGGTAAGAAGTTTAGTGAAAATTTTTCTAGAGTGATCGATTAGAGTTATCGGGCGAGTATTGCATAAATCAAAGTTATAGCGAGTTTTTTTCGGGATTGGCCAAATATTTGATTTCAACCAGGAACCAGGTGTTCTTTCTAGCCGTAGGCAGGCATTGAACATATCTAGTAGCTTGTCGAGTGCCGATTTGGGTATGTGTTGAAGCATTTCGTTAGAGATGTTGTTTGGGCCTGTCGCTTTATGCTTGGGAGCAGCCGAGATGGTAGATATCAATTCGTCCAGAGTAAAGGGAAGAGGAAGGTTAGAGTAAATTGAGGGGTGTATAGATTCTAAAGGGTCATAGTGGGATTTCCATTCGTCCCAGTGTTCTTCGTTTGTAGGATTACGTTTTGTCCAATTTTTAAAATGAGCTGATGTGGCTGTTTTAATTTCGGTTGGGTCAGTAATTATAGTTTCGGTTGTGATAATTTTGTCAAAACTGATATGGTCTTTTTCTTTTTTTAGGATACTGTTTATCATCCTTCCCGTATTGTCCTTGAAGTCGTTGTAGCGACGATTGGTATAAAATTTGATTTTCTCCATTTGTTGTAGATAGGTTTCTGCGTTTCTGGCCTTCCAAATAGTGGATCTGATTTCTTTGATGGACATTATTGTTGTGGCATAATGAGTGTGGTGAGTATTAGATTGCAATGCGGAAAGAGCAAGCGGGGTTAGTGCGAGTAAAGGAAGTTGTGCTAATGAGAGTGCTTTATTTAGGTGTTTGTTGATTGTTTGTAGTAAGAATAATGGGGCCATGGGAGGCATAGCTTTGCTTAGGAGGTGGAAGCATTTATTGATGTTTTTTAATGCAGAGTGTAACTGTGTCGCTTTAAGAGATAGGGCATGGAAGGGCTTCGAGATAGTGGTGGTTTTTGGGATGTGTTTATGTGCGGACTGTGATATTGCATTTGACCAGAGATTCCAAGTTTTATCTAGTTGTTCCGGTGAAGTTATATCTGATGGAAAGTTAGCCTTGGAAATTAAAGTAGTGATCGTATTACTGAACTCATCCCAGTTTTCATTTGTTGTTCTTTCATAACAAAATATCTTCCGTTTCCTTTTCTTATTTCGGGGAGTGGCGGGGTTGAAGTTGGTGTACCATACAGAGGATAGTATGCAGTGGTCACTGTCCGAAATACCAGCGGAATTAGTTAGCTGAGGAGGGTCGAAGTTTAAAAGAATTTGTGGAGAAACCCAGATGTCATCGATTTGGGAGCTAAGCCCTCTTCCGTGCCAAGTGGGGTCAGTGATTTTGTGGAAGTCCATCAAGCTGGTTATGTTGTTGGAAAGCAAGTCAGAGAAGATCGGTAGGCGGCATTTTTTATGTGAGCCAAAATTGGCATTGAAATCTCCCAGTAACAATATATGCCATTGTTTCCTTTTAGCTTCTAGAATCCAGAGTGATAATTGTTTTTGGGTGCGAGCTAAGAGGTCAGTATTGTTAGATGGTAAGTAGGTAGAGATGATGCGGGTTTTATTTCCAGGAAAGAAGAAATCAACGTAGATAGCAGTGCCGGGATAAATATTAATGTCGTGTATGTAGGGCTGTAGGGAGTTGTGGACGAGGAGGGCAGTGCCCATACTGGTTTCTCTGTTTTGTGGAGAAGTAGGTTGGAAATTAGAAACGAAAATTTTGTAGTGGGGGTTCGTGTAGGCCCTAGGATTATCTTTTAACTTGGTTTCTGTAAGGCTAATTATGTGTAATTTCTCTTGTAGGCAGTAATCTAGCCAAAGGTGAAGTTTGGTTAGATTATTGAGTCCTCTAATGTTGTGAGTGGCTAAGTTTATTTGTTCTTTAGGATTTATAAGTTCAGATTGATCGTTGTTGGTAGAATCGTTGTGTAGGTCGGAAGTGTCCGGGGGAAGTAGGGTTTGTGAATTACTCATAAATGATATTGGTTTGATCTTGTTCCGGTACCATGGGGATTGCCCCATCGTTAAGTTTTGGTGTTTCCATCATGATCGTATCGGTACTGTCATTAACGAAGATGTCCCAGCCAGGGGGTGGGAAAGATGAGATAGTAAAAACAAATTCGGGGATTGTTTCTACCAAAAAGGTTCTGCGTAGAAAGTCTGCAGCTTCAGGGAATTCTTCTTGTTTGTCAATGGGGAATTTCCATTTGGTTGGAAGGTTACGTTGTTGAATTTGTTGATTTAGTTGTTCAATAGTAGCAGGAAAGCCATTGTCATTTATGTCTGTCTGTTTGTCAGGTATTTGGATCCAGTCCTTTGGAATAGCTCGGAAGAAGTAGTGTTCCCGTAGTGCTCGAGCAGCTATGACTAGCTCCTTTGGAGTAACGATCGGGAGAGTTAGGTTGATCTTTGTTACCAATGCCGGGTCCGTTGGGAGTTCCGGTTTGTCGGTATAATTGAAGCTTATGTATGCTTCGGGGAGTGGCTCTGGTAGAGCGTAGTATCTAGGGATTACTTGTAGGAAATGCGTGTATGTGTTCTGGTCTGTAATAGGGAAAGTAAATTGGGTGTTTAATACGAGGTTATTTGGATCAATTGGTAGGCGTTTTTTGCTAATGAGGTAGTCATTGGGAAGCCTTTCGAAAGCATAGACCGTTCTCAGCTTGTTGACTTGTTCCTTAAAATGGTCTGCGTCTCTAGGGAAAAAGGGAAATTGTCCTCTGAAACGAGAAGTGAGTTCTTGTGGGGTCAAAGGGAGAGGAATTTTTTTGGGTGGTAGGTCGAAGTACGAGTCTGGAAGCTTAGAGAAGATATAATATTGTTGCAATTGTTGTTTGTATCCGTATACTTTTTTTAGGTCAGCTCTGTGTGTAATCAGGAAAAATTTTTGAGTTTCTTCATTTAACCATTCTGGGAGTTCTGGAAGTGGTTCACGCTGGTCGGCAATGTAAGCATCAGGTAGTCGCTCGAACCTGTAGTGTTGTCTTAGTGTAATTGCTACCGCTCGTACATGTTTCCTGTTGGTGAGAGGGAGGTAGAATGGTAGAATTTTTTGTATTTGTACGGGGATGTTTTCAGGCAGGTCCGGTAAGTCAGTTAGAAGTTTGGTACGAGCTTGGTCTGCTGCAGTACGTATAGTGTCAAAATCCAAGGTGGTTTTTATTTTTGCAAATCCGGCTATATAGAGAGTATAGCGAGTGATTTTGTATGTGTCAATAGTAGTGAAGTTTAGATTGGTCCAGAAGTCCAGGGCCAATTTTTTCCTTAGCATATCTGATATTTGATCTTTGTTTTCTTTGTTGATCAAGTGTGCGTTATGTATTTGTTTGTATTTTGCAATTGCGTCATTTAACAGTTCTTGGAATTGTAACTGGTGATAAGGACGTGTGTCGTGTCTTCTTGTAAACGTGCGGAAAAATGCTCGGTCTTTATGTTTGAGCTTCAACTTTATTGCCTGGGGAATATATTCTAGGGTTGGTTTGGTTTGCATTTTGTGGTAGATCAAATCCCTCAGCTCGACTGGGTTATCGAAAGCAGTAATGATTTTTTCACGTGTCCAGTAGGTAGCGTCAAATTGAGTTTCTTTAAGTTCAGCTAGTTCTGCTCTGAATTGGTTGGTCTATTTGTCGATTAATGTGGTTAGTTCTGGATTTTGTTTACGACGTGGGGCATTATCTCCGGTTAATGCTTGGCTATAAGTTTTGGGGTTAGGTACATCATCTAGAATCGTGCCGGTTGATAGTGCATCCTGTTGGTCGATTTCCATAATGTTATCACTTCGGGTAATGGTGTGGGTCGGATTCTCGTCATTCTCATTTTGGCTATCGGTAGAGATCGGGTTATCATCAATTTTGGGGGCCCGCAAGGGATCGGGACCACATGGGAATTTTTATCAGTTAGGACCTGGGGATTTTCTAAAAGGGGCAAGGGTGCCGGGGTCTGGTCCGGGTTCTCACCCGATTCGGTTTGTTTTGTTGCTAGGCACAATGATGATGTCATTTCTAGATTTTGAGGGGGTAGGCTGGAATCGCCACTTTTTGCTGCATTTTCTATAGATGGAATAGGTGAGGTGAAGGTTACATCTACATCATGGAGAGGTTGTGTATTACGGGTTTTCTTTGTCGGACGTTGGGTATCGTGGTATTGAGGGTCTGGGAGATCTGTTTCCATNCGGGTTTTCTTTGTCGGACGTTGGGTATCGTGGTATTGAGGGTCTGGGAGATCTGTTTCCATGTGGTCCATGTTGTGGAACTTTTCTATTTGTGTACAGGAATGAAGTGTTACCGACAAAGTCGGCAACAATTTTTCGAAGGAAGTTGGTGTGCCGAAGGCTGTTGTTTGGTTTCTTTTCCTAGCGATTGTGGAGTGGGATGATGGTAGGTTACAAACGATGCTGCGAGTTAATTAATTACTTAAAATATATGTGCCGTGCGAGGGTGTGTCAAACTTTCTGCTGTTTGTTTGTTTGTTTTTACGATTTGCAGTGATGTACAGGGGAGAGTTTCCCCTTCAGCATTGATATATTTGTAATTGTAAACTAAGTACTGATAATTATTCTGATTATAAGATAAATAGTAATTAGAGATGATAATTATTACTTAGTTTTCATCTTTTCACTTTTGACCAGTTAACTAATTCTTTTTCCCTAGATAAAAATAATTTAGTTGATATGTTGCCACCAGTATTATTATTAGTACCATGTAGCTAGTGTTTTTGCTAAAGCTCTTGTTCATTATGCTGTTGTTCTATTGCATAAATAGTATTATCACATTTTGGTAATCTCTTCGTGCCATTTTATTATTGTTGCTTGTAGTTTGGGTTTGGAGTTTCATGCTGTTTTACTGCTGTTGTATATAGTTTGTGTTTAGAGGTTTTTGTAATTTTGCTATTGTTTGTGAACTGATTTGTAATTCATTGTTATAGTATTGTTATTTGCATTGTTGGTCATCATTGAGTTCTGCTTTTTTGCTTTGTATTTTTTGACTAGTCAACTAATATTTTTTTTCTTAAGTGCATTTGTTACTATGTTGCTGCTAGTATACTTTATTTGTGTTTTTGTCAATGCTATAATTAGTGTTATTGATGTTTTTAAATCACTAACTTGGTGCTGTTGTCATCTTGAAGCTATTGCTTTGGTGCTATTAATGTCTTGTTGCTACTATTTAGTGCTATTTTCTTTTTTGAGCTACTGCTTTAATGCAATTAATGTCTTGTAGCCACTATTTGGTGCTATTTTTTTTTTGAAACCATTGCTTTGGTCCTGTTGTTAGGTTTTTTTGGTATTAGAGTTTTGCTACTTTTGCAGATTAGATTTAGATTAGAGTAAAATTAGTGATTGGAGGTAATAATAGGATTTTTGGTGGTTAAATTAGAGATTCAGATTATGTTAGTAGTTTATATTAAACCAACTTGTTATTATACTTGATGGCATTTTAAATTTTTTGCTAAATAAAGTTCTGTTGTACGACAATATTTGTTGTACAAGTAAAAAAATATTTAAAATATTTTAATATGCATTATAGATTATATATAAATATTTGCTAAAGTTAGTATAAGCTTTTGTAAGTTTTACAGTATGTAAGAAAATTGTAAATTTATATAAATTTTTATGCAAATTTATAATTTTCTTATGTACTATAAATCTTACAAAAGTTTATATTAATAGATTGGATTTACTCTTTTGTACTAAATTTAGTACATTTTAAAAAATGCATTAAAAATTTAAAAAAAAATTAGTAGTTTAATTTTTTTTATATACAAAATTCTAATAAGTATTCAAAAATTGTTTAGCAATATTTTTTTCAAATTAATAATAAAGTTTTTATAAAAAAAATTATACTAAATTTCGTATATTTGTAAAATTAATTATAATTATATTTTATTAATATATTTTGCAAATTAAAAGTTTCAATAAATAAAAAATTGTAAAGGCTTGTTATAAAAAAAAATTAGTTATATTGTAAAAATTATTACTTATATTATAATCTTTTTTAAAATTTTGCAAATAATTACTTTATATAGTAAACCATATGAGTTTAACAGAGTTTAAAAAATTTTTTACTAAGTAAATTTTTAAATTTTAATTAAAATTTTAAATATTTAATATCTAATTCTAATTACAAAAATTTTTTTAATACCAAAATAGTATATCTCAAGTTATATTACTTTAAATTTTAAAAAAATTATATCTAGTTTTTATATATAAATTTGGATATGGGTTTTACTAGTAAAAATTTTAAAAAATTTTACTTTAAATTTTAAAAAAATTACATTTAGTTTTTATATATAAATTTGGATATGGGTTTTACTAATAAAAATTTTAAAAAATTTTAAAGTTAGATTACTTCTTATGTATTAATCCAATCTTAATAAAATTTTATAATTAAAATTAATATACTTATATTTATAACTTTATTAATAGTTTAAATAAATTTTTTAGTAAAAAATTTTTTATAATCAATATATTTTGTAAAACTACTAGTAAATGTACTAAAAATTAGATTAAACTAGCAATTGCAAATTTAAAAAAAAATGTATAAAATTTAAAAAGCTATGTAAAGCTATAAATTTTAAAATATATAGCCCAGAAGTTAAAATATTATAAAAAATATTTAATTAAGTAGTTAATTTTAAAAATTAATAGAAAATTAAGTTTAATCATGTACTAAATCTAGTACAAAGTATTAGATCTAGTATATGTAAATCCTATCTATTAAATTTTATATAAATTTATGATTTTTTTACATATCATAAAAACTTATAAAAGTTTATATATATATATTTTTGCTAATACAAGCACAGAAATCTTGTATATCTTGGATCTTTTATATAACTTAAAATAGTTTTGAATACTACTATAAAAATAAATCACTTTTTACTATCTTTATATATATCTTCATTAATAATTAGTTTGTTCTATCCAATAGAATCAAAAATTTCATCAGTATCTTTAACTTTTGCAACTACAACAACATATATTTGATTATTATATAAATCTCAAAATGAAACAAGGGTATAACCATTTTTGGTTCTATATAAAAGTAATTAAATTTATATAGATTAGAATATAAACTGGAATTTTGTCAATCTATAAAGCAATTTTATCTGCATACATCTTGCTATTATCTTGCTAATGTTTGTTAAATATAGTTTAGCCATTTGGGGCCATCTATAAATAATGTTATATACCCTACATAGTAGCTCTTGACCCCCCTAGACTATATAAAAAAATTTTTTAAAATCTATATATTTATATATAAAATGTTACAAAAACTTGAATAACTTGTAGCACATAATTTATTTAAGAGTATAATGTAATACAATATAAATATAAATGGCAAATTATTTGTTGTACATACAAAAATCAGCAGTTTATATAAACAAGTTAGAAATAATTTTAAAAATTAAATTAAATTAGTCGAAAACAATATAAAAATTGATTTTTAATCTTTTGTAAATATAAACAAGAATATTTCAATAAATTTTTCAATTTTTCAATACTATAAAATTTTGCGAGGAGTTGTTAATTTTTATGAGGAGATCTACATAAATAATTAACTCTGATTGGTTAGAATCTATGTAAATCATATGATCATCATATGATTTGCATAATTTGCCACGTATTACTATTAAAAATGATCTATGTTACACTCTACCCTTAAATGATTTAGATACTATTCGATTCGTTTTAGTAAAATAAATCCAATGATATCAAAATTATGTCATTTGGATTACTGGATTGCAAGATATTTACAAAAAAAACTATTGGTTATATAGTAATTTTGTAAGAAAAAATATTTACCAATAGTATTTTGCTAAAACTCCTGATCTAGTGATCCAAATAAAATAAAATTGGTACTATTTAACTCTCTTACCAAGACGAATCGAATAGTACCAAAATTATTCAATTTGGACCACTGGATTAGATTTTAGACAAATTTTTCTAAAAAAAATACATTATTTTGTTTTGATTTCCTTCTCTATTTATCAGAAAAAATGATAAATTTTGTCTGACCCCTCCCTTCCTTTAGAGGTCAGAACCGTTATTTGCTTATTCAGATATCCATATAGTTAGCACATATCCAGATACCATAAATGGCTTACGGGTGATAACCTTTATCTGTTAGTTTTAAAGAGAATAATTCAGCAGGTATCTGTAAGTATTCGCAAGTATCCGTAAGTATCTGTTAAGTTTGTAGCATCTGTGAGTAATTGCAAATAGAGGTCTTACCCGGGTCGAAAATTACCAACCCAGGCGGGTCAAGTACTGACTCGGGTTATGACCCAGGTTAACGGGTCAACTTCTTGTTTTTTTTTGTCTTCGGAAATATGCTTAATTTTTGTCTTAAGTGGAGTAACAAAAATCAGGTGATTTTTTAGGGGGGGGTAAAAAAAGTTAAAATTATATATAAGAACCTGACTATTTATATATTAAGAAAGAGGGAGGGGGGTAGACCTCTGATAAAAAATAATCAGGTGATTAATGACACTGCCCTAACTAGAGTTGACCCGGGTCAGAAAATAATGGCATTTGCGCTAAAACCAGGAACGTTATACTTTATAAGTACATCTTAAAATTAAAAGTTTCTAAAATAAAATATATATTTATATTATTTTGTATCCTTTTAATAATAAATATAGGTCATATAAGTACTATTTATACGCCAAATAGACGATTAAGCTCAAGCGATTTATTTTTTATTTATTATAAAGATAAAGCAAATAAGTCCGTTACTGGATGTTTCGCATCTAATAACGGCACATCTGGCTTTGAATTCAATGAGCTCGCAAGCTGAGCCCCTTCATGATATGGAGTAACAAATTAAATTCAAAGCCAGATGCTTTTTACCATAATTGTCAAGTAAAAACGATCACCCTGTGATCTTTTGGATCTTTCGCCTGCTAAATAAACAGTTATTGGTAGCTATGCATTTATTAACTATATAATATAATTAATATTGTAATAAATTAATTTTCGAAGGGGTTAAAACCTCATTATTATTGTGGACTAAATTATATTGTTTATTCTTTTGAAATAAAAATAAAATAATCAACACATAATAAGTAAATAAATCTACTTCCGTATTATTTCACTGACAAAAACGCTTGTTGAAAACTTAGTTCGTAGATAATGGTTTTACAGACAAGATTATTTTACAGACGAATAATTCAATATATTGTACCAACAATTTTTTTATAAATTTATCAACTTTAAATATAAACTTAACTCTAATGACTTATGACTAGAATTAATTTGCCCAAAATTAGTTTTTGGTGAAATAGCTTTTTATCAAACGAACTTGTCTGTGAATTAATCGATTGCAAAATAACCTTGCCTAAAATTAATTCTCTGCGAATTAAGTTTTCCGTGAAGTAATTATTGGTGAGTTGATCTAAACCGAGTGAACCTGATACTATTAAATAAATATTTAATAAAATACTCAATAAAATCAATTAATACATCTAAAATGATAAGCAGTTTATGTATTTTCTGTATCATTTCTGAATTTATGTCGATTCTGAATTGTCATTTAGAATCGGTATCCATTTAACAAATTAAAAAAAAAAAGCAAGCGAAAAAATTTAGAAATAATAATAATATTATTAAATATCTCATTAATATTTGAACTAACTAATGTGTTTGCATTAAAAATAAAAGGAAAAACAGTATAATGCAGATATAGGGAATCACCTAAAGATTTAAATAAACTGTTAGAATGAAAATTGTAAACAAACTTTAAAGAAAAATTACTAAATATGTATCATTAAATAAAGCAATAAATCGTGTTTGTATTTTCAGATTGATGCAAATAGTGATACCTACCCGTATAAAATATGTTTTATTTGGAGAGATACTTAATAACAAAAAAATGTGTTCTATTTATACGTTTTCATAAAAACCATATTTTTTTAATTGGTGATCCGCGAGTCAACCAGAGAGTGGCCATAGTGAAACGTGACGCGGATTACCTATAGAAATTAGGGTTTTGCGAATGTGGAGTGCACGCATCTAAAACATTTTTTTATACTAAGCTAATCACTCTTCTGACTTAAGAGACTTTTGTAGAGCTCATCAAGACGCATCTAATGGTGGGTAGAGCGTCAAAATCGGCCTGGTGGGTGCTGAGATATCTTTAAAAAACGTTTCTTTTACTATGTAAATTTCTTTACAAACAATACTATTGTTTGCAAAGAAATTTACATAGTAAAAAAAACGTTTTTTAAAGATATCTCAGCACCCACCAGGCCGATTTTGACGCTCTACCCACCATTAGATGCGTCTTGACGAGCTCTACAAAAGTCTCTTAAGTCAGAAGAGTGATTAACTTAGTATAAAAAAA
>QKWP01001105.1:24183-79811 GCA_003550325.1 Gigaspora rosea
TTGATTTGTAATTTAATAAATTTATCTATTCTAAATCTTGACCCGTTTGACCCAGGTCAGCCAATTTCTGACCCGTGGCCCATCGAGTTGGGTGACCCGTATGGGTCACCTGACCCAAGTAATAACTCTAATTGCAGATATCAGTATATAAATTAAAGCAGTATATTTGGACTATGACATTTGATAGATGCGATCTGATATCCATTAACATTTTAAAGAGAAAAACGAATCATAGAAGCACATATATGCAATGGTGTGAATAAAAAGTAAATTTCCAGTTATTCTCACAGTAAGGAATAACTAGAATTTACTTTTTATTCCCACCATTGCATATATGTGCATGCCCAAAAGATAAAATTAATAAAAGTTGAGGATACTAAAAGCAACAATGGTTTGATAAGTAAAAGCACCCACGAACTTATCCTGAAAACATCTATTCATTCTACTTTTCTACCCGTAAAAGCATCCAAATGTCCATTAGCCCACCTACCCATTATCATCCAATTACTGGTAACTACTTATCTGCCATTAAGAATATAGAGAAAAAAATTAAAAAAAAAAATGAAAAAATCGAAATTTAAATAAAAATCATTAAAAAAAAAAATCAAAAAAGGTTAAAATTTAAAAAAAAATAAATAAATAAAAAAATTGTTAAAATTTTAAAAAAAAAGATTAAAAAAAAATAAAAATAAAAAAAATGTCAAAAAAATTAAAAAAATAAAAAATTCAATAAAAAAAATCATTAAAATTTAAAAAAATAAAATAAATAAAAAAACGTTAAAAAAATTAGAAAAAAATAAAAAATAAATAAAAACAAATTGTTAAAATTTAAAAAAATAAAAAAAAACATTAAAAAAATTAAAAAAATAAATAAATAAAAATCGGTAAAATTTAAAAAAATAAAAAACCGTTAAAAAAATAAAAAAAATTGAAAATTGAAATTACAGGTATAGCGAAAATGTAACGTACTAGGTGTATAAAACCTGTTCAAATTTCAATATACTACGAATATTAATGTAAACCATGTTCGCAACTAACAAGATTACCCTAGTATCCTTAGAATATCTGGTTATTTAATGGGTTAAAGATTTTGTGCTTTTTAGAATCGTCTTATCGAGACGAACATTTTGATAGTTAAATTATTCAAAACGGACTTGTGGATCAAAAGTTATTATCAATTTCATAAATTTTCCAAATAAAAATAATTTAAAAATCATGTAAGTGGACAGATGGAAAGTGCAAAGTTGCGTTTTTGATATTTTAATATGTGATGCATCAAGAAAGAAACTTTGTATCATGATACGAAGAAACTAAAGGTCCTTCGCTTCAGACAATAATATAAATTAGATTTTTTGTAAATTGATTAATAGTTTCTATTGGTAGTTAGGGTTCCGCAATTTGATTTGATCATCAAATATTTGAATCAAATATTTGATCAAATTCAATTTCAAATTTGACTATATTTGATTTGATCAAATTCAAATATAGCCAAATTTGATTTGATTTGACAAATATTTGATTTATTTGAAAATTACTATTAAAAATTCAAATTCAAATATTTGAATTTGATTTGATCAAATTCAAATTGATCCAATATTTGATTTGATTTGAATTTGAGGAACCCTATTGGTAGTATATATAATTTGTCACAATGAATATTATGCTTTTAAACAATACTTTGGTGATAACTAAGACCTATTTTTGTCTTGTATTTTGTTCTATAACAAACCTCATTCTAAATAAGAATATGAATCTTTAATTGGCATATAAAATTTATTAATTTAATTTATAAAAAAAATTATAGATAGTGACCCATCTCTATAGTAACTCTTATATGATTGGCCAATTATATTAAAGATTGATAATCATATAAATAAAATTTATTTATTTATTTTTTTTGTTTTTGTTTTTTTTATTTTTTAGAACCTTCGTTAGAGTCTTGATATTTGTAGACCATTTTTTGTTTTTTTGTAGATTTTCTAATACATTTTTGTTATTTTTGGCAAGTTATTTTTTTTAAAGCTAGTTTTTTTTATTGCAGTTTATAATAGTACTAATATTCTTTTCTTTGGAACAAATATAGTACAACTGGAATAGACATACCAATATTTTTTTATTTATTTTATTATAGTTTATTTTAGTACTAACTTTCTTATATTCTTTTTTTTTAGAATAAACATAGTACAATTGGAAAAGATGTTACATGATAGTTAGTTTTTTTTAGGAATGTAGCTAAAACAGATGTAGCAAGATAGTTTGATTGTTTTTTTATTTTTTTTTACAGTTTATCATATTACTAATGTTCTTTCTTTCTTTTTTTAGAATGAACATAGCACAAATAAAATGGATAGTACAATAGTTTTTTTTTGGAACATAGTTAGAACAGATGTAGCAAGATAGTTCATTAGTTTTTTTTTATAGTTTATTATAGTACTAACATTCTTATATTTTTTCTTTAGAATGAATATAGTACAATTAAAAAGAATATAGTATAGTAGTTAGTTTTTTTTAGAACATAGCAAGGTAGTTAGTTTTTATTTATAGTTGATAACTGTATTAACATTTTTATGTTCTTTTCTTTAAAATAAACATAGTACAACAGGAAAAAACATAGCACAGTAGTTAGTTTTTTTTGGAACATGGCAATATTGTTAGCTAAGCTTGTAGAAATATTTTGATATTTGATATTTAGTCTACCAAAATTCTAAAATAATACTGAAATTCTAAATTTATATTGAAATGTCCAAATAATATCAAAATGTCTAAATTAAAAAATATATAAACCTATTTATTAACAAGTATTCGACTTGTTTATTTTGTATATTTCATAATATATTAAAATAAATTAGATCCAAAAATGGTTACTTGACTTTATCAATTAGTTTTAAATTTGTTATATTGTATTGCTTCAAAGCTTGTATCAGTCTATTTGATATATGTTGTAAATTATATATGTTTATAAATATATATGTATATAAAATATACATTAATTTTTTATTTAAATTATTCACGTATTTATTAAACATTAAACTTAGATTATAAATAGAAAATTGATATTTCTATACCCTTTTTTAATAATGCCACACCCATGTAAACCATTTTAGTTTTTTCTAATTTTTTTTGAACTTTGATTGAAGATATCTTGACATCTACCTGACCAAATTCAATCAACTTTTTTTGTTTTAATTGTAGAAAGCAGTAGAATATTATCAATCAAAGTTTGTAAAATTTTAAAACATCTATCAAATAAGCTATAGCAAAAAATTGTTTATAATCTTTGATTGAAGCTATCTTGACACCCAACTGACCAAATTCAATTAACTTTTTTTTTTATTTTAATTGTAGAAAGCAGTAGAATTAAAATAAAAAAAGTTGATTGAGTTTGATTAGAATGGTATTAAGATATCTTCGATCAAAGTTTGTAAAATTCTAAAACATCTATCAAATATAAGCTGTGCCAAAAAATTGTTTACAATCTTTGATCAAAGATATCTTGACACCCAATTGACCAAATTTAATTAATTTTTTTTGTCTTAATTGTAGAAAGCAGTAGAATTAAAATAAAAAAAGGCTGATCGAATTTGATTAGAAAGGTGTCAAGATATCTTTAATCAAAGTTTGTAAAATTTAAAACATCTATCAAATATAAGCTACAGCAAAAAATTGTTTACAAATCTTTGATCAAAGATATCTTGACACCTACCTAACCAAATTTGATCAACTTTTTTTAATTATAGAAAGCAGTAGAATTAAAATAAAAATGTTGATTAAGTTTGATTAGAAGGGTTTCAANACTTTTTTTAATTATAGAAAGCAGTAGAATTAAAATAAAAATGTTGATTAAGTTTGATTAGAAGGGTTTCAAGATATCTTTGATTAAAGTTTTGTAAAATTTTAAAATATCTATAAATACAGTCAACTCTGGATATAACAAACTTTGCTATAATAAACTCTGCATATAATGAACTTAAAATTTTAAAATTTCTTAATAGTTTGGTATAAAAAAACTAAAGTTCTTAAAAAATATAGTAATTTTTTATAGTGAACTTTTTTTTTGGCCAGACTCGAGGGTTCAGTATAGAAAAAGTTAACTGTATAAGCTGTAGCAAAAAATTGTTCACAATCTTTGGTTGAAGATATCTTGGTACCCATCTAACCAAATCGATCAACTTTTTTTGGTTTAATTGTAGAAAGCAGTAAAATTAAAATAAAAAAGTTGATCAAATTTGATTAGAAGAGTGTCAAAATATCTTCAATCAAAGTTGTAAAATTCTAAAATGTCTATCAAATATAAGCTGTGCCAAAAAATTGTTTACAACCTTTGATCAAAGATCCCTTAATACCCTTCTAATCAAAATTGATTGACTTTTTTTATTTTAATTCCACTGCTAACTACAATTAAAACAAAAAAAAATTGATCAAATTTGGTCAAGTGGGTGTCAAGATATCTTCAATCAAAAATTGTAAACAATTTTTGCCACAGCTTATATTTTGATAGATGTTTTAGAATCTTGCAAACTTTGGTCTAAAATATCTTGACATTCTTCTAATTAAATTAGATAAACTTTTTTATTTTAATTCTACTGCTTTCTACAATTAAAACAAAAAAAATTTGATTGAATTTGGTTAGGAAGGTGTCAAGATATCTTCAATCAAAGTTTAAAAAAATTAGAAAAATCTAAAAACGATCTACATATAGGTATTGATGTTGATCACATTTTGATTGACATGTCACAGTTACTAATTTGATTGGTTAATGGACATGCTTTGGTCATCATAAGTGATAAAATCAAATTTGTAACGTATTGAATGGAAACAAATATCCACCCATATGATGAATATTTAGCCAATTTAATAATTTTACGATTTTTAGAATCAGAAAAACCTCTATAATTTTATTTAATAGTTTAAAAACGATTCGCTTAAAAAAATTTCACAAAATTTTAAAAAGAAAAAATAAATACCACGAATTTTATATGTAATTTGCCCCCTACCCTTAAACTCATAATAGGTTCGGGGCGCACACATGACTGAAAGTTTATATCATAGAAAATAATAATTTGAAACGCTGCACTTATAACATAACATCTATGTTAAGATAGTCCTGCCGGATTTAGTGCTTTGTGGGTCAGATATCTGAATATCTGGAGGTGTCTTGTATATAGCAATTTACGGTAATAAAGTCAAGAATTTTAGTAGCATAATCTAGTAAATTAAAATATAACTTTTGCTTATCGTTATGTTTATTTGTGCTTGCATCTAAAAAATTATAAGTTTTATGAAACGTGGCTACCGGAAAAGATGTACTAGCTAGTTGATTAATTTATATCCTACATATCAAACCAATTATATTATTGTTTACAGCATTCAATAAACCTCTAGTGAAGGTTGATTATACGATGGAGTTGGAATTTGGGCAGAGTTTGGGATTTGGGATTGGATTGGTCCAGTTTTGTCTTATGGGATTTTCAGGTACTGTACAACTAGAAATCCCAATTGCCCGGAAAATCTCAAATTCTAAACATTTGCCCAGCATGTATATAAACAATGTGTTTCTAAATATTATTATAAATTAATTAGTTTTGAAAAACGGGTTTGCTAAATCGCACTAGTGTGTTCAATACCACAATTGCTATATCTCAAAAACTAGCCAAATAATTAGGGTTAGGTGTTCCAAGTAAAAAGGTCGAAATCGAAAATATAACAAAATATGGACCTTTACATCAAGTTTTATTTTTATGATACTATATTTCCTATAATTTCACCCTAACCTTAAATTTGTATAGTAAAATTATATATGGTGTTGAACACCAGTGGTGTGATTTATAATTAATGTTAAGAAAATATAAAAATTATTATTATTAAATAGAATATTTACTGCAAGCCGCATCATCACCATAAAAACTAGAGAGTTGACGTTTTTCCAAGTTATTAGGTATAATAGAAACCAATGAAGACAAGACGGAACATAATGAACAAAAAGTAAATAGTTTTCATCCTATTAACAATAATAATTTTTGTTAATTAATTATAAAAATTAAGAGAAATTACTATAGAGTTGTCAATCTAATTACTGCTAAAGCATATTTATATTAAATTCTGATTTTGATACTTTTCAATTAGGAAATTTTACTTAGTGAATTGACCCGTCCAAAAAATCTTCACCCGGGTCACCCGACGGGTGGACAATGTGCCACCCGGGTGGAAACGGGTCAGTCCAAAAAAAGGCACCACCCGGGTCACCCGACAGGTGACCCGACGGGTGACCCGTCGGGTCACCTGGGTCAATTAAAAAAAAATCTTAGGTTAATATGACTAGTGATCTGACCCAGATGGGTTAACCTATAATTGGTGGTAGAATTAATTTTACAAATTAATACGGTTACGGCATTGCCGTATTTTTTGCCGTAATTGCTGTGAGCTGTAAAGCCGTAATGCCGTAATGCCGTAATGCTATAAAGTCGTAATGCCGTAATGCTGTAATGAGAAATATTATCTGCTATAATACTGTTATTAAAATTCTGTACTGCATTATGGTTTCCTTTAAATAATTTACTATTAAATATTTTTCGAATTTGATTCTGTCGACTTCACAAAGTTGCATTAATTTGTATCGGGTCTCTGCCCGTGGGTGACCCACCCGTTCTCACCCAGGCTGTTACAACTTGACCCGGGTCACCCACCCACCCGCGGGTGACCCGGGTGATACCCACCCGGGTCAAAACACTAATTTTACTACCACTATTGGATTTATTTAAAAGAATTAATTTGGTTAAAATGTAAAGGATTAATTAAAATAAATAGTTAAGCAACCATTGTCACTCGATTCCCCGAAAGTTACTTTCCTGACATCTCATTTCCCCGGCAGGATATTTTACCTACAGCACAATTATTTCGACATGACATACTTTCGAATTGACATATTTTCGACATAACATGTTTTCGATAATACTTTTCTTAAACAAGATATTTCCCCGAAATCATTTCCTCAACATAAATTGTCCCAATTTAGCGTTAGGGTTGGCCTGATTTAAAGTTAATATTGGTTAGAATTATATGTCGGAAATAATCATCAGAGAAATGTCTTGTGTAAGAAAAGGATTGTTGAAAACATGTCATGTTGAAAATATGTCTTATCGAATATATGTGATGTCAAAATAAGTCATGCTGAAAATGTGCTGTAGGTAAAATATCCTGTCGGGGATATGACGTCGGGGAAATGAAATGTCTGGGAAATAACTTTCGGAGAATCGTACCGTTGTTACTATCAATTTGGGAGAGCACCAGAATATCGCCTATTTAGCTACTCGGATAGTAAGCAGGGGTTAAATGTCAAAAGGTTCTAAATGTAAGTCGGGTTAGATGGTTTCTAATTGTCAAAGGGAAAAGATGAAGGCGGGTTTTATTATTATGGCAATGGGAAGCTTAAGATAAATATATAATAAAGAATAATCAAAATCAACCAATCGATCATGAATCACTCAGTTCATAATAACAATGACTAAAACAATAAATCAAATAAATCAAATAACAAATATCAATTTACTAATCTGCCAATACGATATAATAGGAATTCACTCAGACGACTTTATTATAAAGGAGGAATCACTCAGATAAGCCTAACGATAATAAAGGTAATTACATCGGACTTATATACATGTTCGATCTATATAAATTATTTACATGACTCAATTGTCGGTTTAACTTCCGTCCATACTCATTTTCACAATCAACTCGTCATTGAGATATACACAAACACATTCCTAATTACACGAAGACATTCCACCAACACCTATAAACTCAATCATACGATTCTTGTTTGTGAGGGACGAGACGATAATATTTAAATGCTTCATGTTCGTTCGTCCCGAACGAAGCAATAATATTTTGTACGTAATTGATCTGTGCACAAAAGCAATGGCGTGATAAGGGGAAAGCGTAATTCGTTCTACAATTAATTAAAGTTGGCATGGCGCGTTGAATGTCTATATTACTATAGATATCTAAATAAGGTAATAGGAACAATATCTATAAATTTACAGTTTAGGAAAGGATAAACATGTACTACAGGATTATTGAATGTAATGATAATCGATCAAATAGAGCAGAACCGAATAAAATTTTTAAATTACAAGGGTAACACCGTAACCTTAAATAATATATTAGCTATTAAATAATTCTATTTGAATTAAAGTAGATGTTATCTATACTAGACTTGATTCTAATACTTATAATAATTTTATTTAAAATAAATTTTTATTGATATAGCATGAGTTCCAAGATTTTGCCGCATGATCTGCGAAAAGATTATACAATTACAAAATAGAATCTCGAAGCAAGGTTACACTAACTGCAAATTATTCATGGGAACTCGGAATTAGCATCAACACATCCGGATAATATCATAATTATATAATTCAACATCATCAGATGATGCAAGTCCATGAAGTTATGTGATAATGTTGAATGACATCATATTGAATTGCTGTATTCAACCAATGTGAGACACCTCAACAAATAGAGAAATTACTTTTATCATAGCTTACTCTTAAAATCACTGTAGCACGGACATAAGGCGTGTCCTGAGCCTAGTTTGTTCGACGCTAATGACTCATCAAATCACCATATTTATTTATCTCAAATTCTAAAAAAATAAATTAATACGCAATATTCGGTATAGAAGACCATGACCATGATATACTAAATTAAACGGTTTGTGTAAAACTTTTAATTTTTTTTTTGATCAAACTTAAGCATCTCAATCGTCCTTTTATTTAATGTTCCTAGTATTTAATGCTTAAAAGTAACTTTAGTAATAGGTAAAGTCTTTCGGTTTTGAGATTATTTTGCATGGCATATTTAACGTTTTTACAAAAAAAAAGAGAATCAAATCATTAGTGAAACGTTGCATACTTAAAAGTTACTTAAAAATACATATACAAGTTACCCGGGAGATAATGGACTCCAGGTGATTGATTCGAATTAGAAAATTCGAAATCACTGGAAGTTACTGGACTACAATGAATATCACTGATAGGAAATGGTTGGAACCAGTCCAGTAACATTCAACCATTGGAAGTATTTATGCTTCCAGTTAAGTCTAGTGATCTTCCAGTTCCAGTAATTTCCACTGGAACATTCCAGTGAACAACATATCGATACGAGATCATCCGAAGTTGTTCAACAAGGTTCGATCCAAATTCTGCTTCATTTTTGTATGAATTATTAAATTCATAAATATTTATTATTTAATTTCATAAATATTTATTTTTTAATTTTTAAAATAATAATGCTTCAACTTACCCGTAGACGATCGAAATAACGCCAAAGAGTACAGTCAACTCTGGATATAACGAACCTTATTATAATGAACTCTGGATATAATGAACTCAAAATTTTAAAATTTCTTAATAGTTCGGTATAAAAAAAGCTATGGTTTCTTAAGAAAACATAGTAATTTTTTATAGCGAACTTTTTTTTTTGGCCAGACTCGAGGGTTCGTTATAGAAAGAGTTGACTGTATAATTTTCGAATTTTGGCCTAAATTCGGGCCATTATTCAAAATAATACCCCTGGGCTTATTTCACGATTATGCAATAATACATTTTTGTCGCAAATTTTCCAAAAATATTTATTTGGGCGTTATATTTTTATTTTCGTACTTTCGCACATTTCTGTAGGAATCTTTACATAGGAAACTCGGTGCATGTAATTTGGTGTATAAATATTACGTTGCCAATCATATGAAAGACACACACTACTGTAGTCGTATCTCATATTATTAGTTAATCCAAAACTTGATAATGATTTAATAAAAATTTATTAAAAATTACAACATCTGAGATTTAAAATATTGATCTTTATTGGATCAAAAATTCTAGGAGTACAGCCAGGCATGTAATTTACAGACTTTAACGTAGTATAGAGCACGTGCATACTAATACTACAGGTTAGTTATGCGGAATTCCTAAATCGTTAGTGTGTGACTTACAACTAACAAATCATACTTTACTTCTTAGGCTTCTCGCCAGAGGCGTGACTATGGTGATTGGTCATATAATTAAAAGAAATTGTCATATGTTTATAATATTATGTGCTCATAAGTCTCGTAACCAACCTTGCCCAAGTTACGTCCTTTAGATAGCTTTAATAGAGATAGAGAGGCTTAAATATCCTAAGCCTTATAGTTCACCTTTATCTTCCATAGATTCTACGTCATTCTTCGTCATGATCTTCATTCGGTAAGCCTTGTGCATTATCCAAGCCTTTAAGATTTTCTGATGATCTTCGGAAATGTCACTTTTTTTGCCTAATAATAACATGTAATTTAAAGTCTAACCTAAACCTTATAGAACCAGTACTTGCTAAGAAAGGCAATCCTCCTCTTATTATGTGGATAAACAATCCAAAATCATAAAGTTGATTCGAAATTAGTTAAAAAAGGATTTTCCGGAATAAAATATGAGCATGTCAATTATATAATGCATTTCTATATATAGCGTGGAATTATCCTAAAGTTGTAAAGATTCCCTTCAAAAAAACTTGCAAATGCATTCTGGATCAATAACAATATTTCTCTTTATAACTTACTTTTCACTATCATTTATAGTAGAAACTCGTTTAATCGACGGTAGTGATAACAATGCTATAAATCCAACCGCAGGAACTCCAGGTCAACCTTTTTTGAGGGCTATTAGTACACCGAATTTCAAGTAATCAATTATTTATCATATTTGTTTTATTGATTTTAATGTATTCAAATACTAAATGTTAATTTAAAAAAAAAATCCAGTCAAAATTCTTCTCCCGTTACGTCGCCCACTGATTTTCTTGGTTTAAACCCGAGCGGACCAACAACTATTAAATGCACTGATAAACTACCTACTGGATTATATCCTATGCCAAGATGCATATCAGATGTAATTTGTACATATAATGTCGCACCTTATGATGTTAACGCATTGTCAAGTTATCGTTCATCCAGGCGGACTGGCCATTTTGTAAGTTATGAATGAATTTATAATAATTATGCTTTATTAGATTCTAATGTTTTCGTATTTATTTAATACAATAGGCTACTTTCTTTGCTCAACATGTTTCGTTTGATATTTCGAGTACAAAAGCCACGAATCCAACATATCCAATGTTTTTACCAGAGATGATCCATTTTATAACCCAAACCCAAATTCCACTACGACTCCATACCAACTTAGTGTACCCTTTTTACCCGCTAATCGATCTGAGGGTAATAATGACACTAATCCAGCAAATCGAAATCCCCTTTTAAGTGGAATCAATCATGTCACTCCTTTTCTTGATTTAAATACTATTTATGGTCTCAGCGATCAGGACGCGTTAAATAGGCTTCGTAATACCTCTACTGGTAGAGGAAAATTAAAGACATATATTATTAATGACCAAGAATATCCTCCAAGAAATCCTTCAGATGGTTTATATATTTTTGGTAATGCTGGACCTGCAAACAATATATTTACTTTGGCTATCCATACAATCTGGATACGCGAACATAATCGATTATGTGATGAATTATATCAATTTTATGGTAGTTCTTGGACTGATGAGCAGTATTTTCAGGAAGCTGTGGGTCATAAATGATATTATTTTTATTTTATTTTTTTAATTTATTAAATTAGCTGTTTATTATTTAATGAACTTATTTCAGAGGCGTTGGGTTATTGCTTTCTATCAAAAAGCTGTTGCTGAAGAATATTTTGGTGCTCTTAGTGGCCGTCCTTTACCGGCCTACCAAAATTATGATCCCAATCTTAAGCCAGGTCAGAAATGTTGTTACAAAATCTCATTATGCTACTTTATGTTTTCTAACTTTTTTAATTTAAAATTTCTGAATTTATTACGCATTAACAGGAATTGACACATTCTTTTCAACTGTCACATTTCGATACAGTCATAGTGAATTGAGGTTGATATTACTCGACTTAATTTGTTTTTTTATTGAAAAATACTTAATCGAATTCTCTTAAATTCATATAGTGATGTTTACCGAATTCAAGATGAATTCGGAGACACTCTTTATGATTTGCCTTCGAATGAAATTGAAAATCTATCACTTTTGGAGCAAATTGGTCTAGAAAGAGTGCTTTGGTCTATGATTCTTCAACGCCAGGAAGAAGCTGATATTTTTTTAGCGAATGCGACTAAAAAAGCTATTACTGCTAATAATAATACTTTTGATTTAGCAGCTATTGATATTATAAGGAGTAGGGATCGTGGTAAGATATTTATTTTTTCAGATCTCTTATGTAATATCTTTAAAATTTTATTTATTATGAATGTTGTCATAGGAATTCAGTTATATAATGTGGTTAGACAATATTTTGGTTTTCCGAAAGCTCAGTCGTTTGCTGACATTTCTACAAACCCTAAAGTTCAAGAAAATTTGGCTAAAATCTATCAAAATGGTGATTAAAACGGATAATTGCATGATTCTTGAGTTTTATTATAAATGCTAGTTTTTATGTCTTTTTTTTTTATTTAGGAGTTGATACTGTAGAGGCTTGGGTTGGCGTGTTGAGTGAAGATCATTTAAATGGTTCAAATTTTGGCATGGTTATAAACGCTAGTTTGGTTATGCAGGTGACCATAGTTATATGATTTGATTATGAATATTGTGATTTTGCTATGTTAAATTCTTTATTTTATTTTTTTTTTTAAAGTATACAAATATTAGAGATTCTGATAACTTTTGGTTTGAAAAACCTGGAATGTTTACTCCCGATGAACAAGCTATCATACGAAATACAACCCTTCGAAATATCATCATTCGTAACATCAAAAATCATGTAAACTTCCCAGAAAATATTTGGTCTCTTCAACCTCATCTAAAGCTTGATAGTAGTGATGATAGTAATTATCCAAACAAGATTGGCACCTGGTCTCAATATATTGTGCGATATAGGATTGATTTGTTATATGTGTATTTCAAAATTCAACTTCAAACTTCTGATGGTAATGGTTGGTTTGGAATGGTAAGTTTAAACATTCGTTTTTTAACACTGTAGTTAACTTTCGAATATGAACATTCTTTTATAATAATCTGTTAATTATATCAACATATTAAAGGGGTTTGATCCAGTTGATGACGGAATGAAAGGAGCTGAATTTATCATTGGTATTGTAAGTCTCATTAAAACATGTAAATTGCAAAATTTACTTTATAAGGGAGGCTTACTATTTAAAAACTTGTGTTATTTTATCAAAAGGTTACTGATGGAAATGTCACATTGGGAAATTATCACGCCGATGTAGGTGGTTATCATCCTCCTCTTCGTGATGATAAACAAGATCCAACTCTTGTACCAAAGTTTTCTATGTCTGATACCAAAGCTGTGACTGTAGAGTTCAAAAGACTTCTCCATCCGTCAGGAAGAACACAAATTTCAAATGCTGCTATGAAATGTGCGATATTGATTTTTATATAATTTTTATATTATTCTTGTATCGTTGAAATCTTGCAATATCGAAACTAAATAATTATATATATATAGATATCTTGGCTTATAATCCAAACAGCAATGCATTCAGTTATCATCAAAATAATCGTATGTTGTTTCGAGTAAACTTTTATAATAGTCAAGTTGGTTCCCCGAAGGCAACCGATTATCAAAAGTTTATTAGATTAATCCATGGTTGTGGAATGTTCTTAACGTGGTGGTAAGTAAAATGTTCTGTCTCACAAACTCTTCAAAAAGAAATAGACAATCAGGAGTATCTTGATATAAAATCTAAACATATGTAAAAATAAAGTTTAAATCGACTTTGGTAAAAATGGGAGAACGAGATTTTAGATATAAATGATGGGTTTATTTCTTAAACCATTAACCCTAATTTCTATTTGTCACGATTTATTTTTCCTTTTTATGAGTTGGTATTACCGGTAAATAAATGAATTCCTTACCATGTTGTTATCTAAACATTTATTATATATATTATTTTTTAGCATTGTGTTTCCAATATCAGCCTTAATCGTTCGGTACTGGAAGGTATGTTTATATTCCTAATCTTTTATTATATACAATACTTTATTATAATTTATATTTTAAAACCTGGGCTTTACATGGATGTTGGTTATACGTTGAGTCCATCATTAAAAAATATATTATCCTTTCCGCAAAAGTGATGGATAGATCGAACTTCTGAAATTATCTTACAATTGTTAACTCAAATTTATTATTTATAGCATCATAATCTACATCTTAAAATTCATCGATTTTTGCAAGTTGTGGTTGGCCTTTCAGTTTCAGCATTTGGAGCTGCTGCTATTTCTACTGTGGTGAAAACACAAACTCCACATGCCTGGTATTATCTCATCGTTATATATTACTTTCTGTTGATGTTTTTACTCTTGTTCACTAATGTATTATATTGACTATTGTCAAATTTAGGACGGGTTTGATAATATATACTTTCATTTTTTGAATTAGGTACTTTTAGCAATTGATCGAGTTTCAATTTAATAAATAATTCTGTCAATTTAATTCTTGAATATTTCTGTAGGAATTGGTATGTTAATCATGTGGGGACAAACATCTATGGTATCAGTTAATAAGGTTTGTTTTTATATTTGACAAACTTTTGTATAATAAGTTGGTTAATTGTATTGAATTTATTGAATTATCTGTTAGGGATATCCAAGGTTTACAAAATATTTTCATAAAACATTTGGCTTCATACTTTTATTATTTGGATGGCAATATTTTATTGAAATCACCTGCGTATTTATATTGGCTCTGTTTTTTTTTTTAATTTCCTGTTTTCTAATATATTAAATTCTTATGCATATATTTATTTTAACGTATCCATCCAAAATTGTAGGATTAATATATGGCTTGGTAATTAGTTGTGAAAAAAATTATTTTATAAAGTAGTCTGTAAATTTAATATCATACCAATTGCTTTTATATTAATTTTAGGAATTGATACTTACTGCCTTTCTTATGGCTAGTAAGTCACCGCTTTCATTATATTTTAGCATAACATAACATTTTATAATATTATCATTTTTGACATAGCAAAATATTGAAATAGTGACTCTTATGGGTGGAAAGCCGCTTTCTATTGTTGGACAACAATAGTTATTGCTACATTTTTAGTATTGGAGCTTTGGTGGCAAGTTGAAGGAAAATTAAATCGAGTTTTCTGTATTAGATATGAGGACAATAGTGAAAAAAAAAATTTACTTGATCTCATTAAACGTGAAGATAAATTACCCATATTTACTTGGCAAGAAATTAATGAACGAGTGCAGCGTGGGGTAAGTTTAGTTATTACAAATGAATTTTTTAAATTACAAACGCGTGCTGTCAAAAAACCCTGTAAATCGCATTATATAACACAAAACTCGTAATGATAGGTGTAATTATATTTATAATTTTCATTTGCCAACTCCCAAATGTAGACTAACAAATCAAATGGTAAAGAACTACCTTCAAAATTTTAATAGTATTTTTCTTTTATTTAGGCTTATTTAGTTGTTTGTGAAGGATTTGTAGTAGACATCTGCGATTATTATATTTACCATCCAGGTCAGTTTGCAATCGTATATTTTTTTCACACAAATTTTATGATTAATGGATAAAATTTACTTAACCTCGATATAATAGGAGGAAGTCAAATATTATTACGTGTAAATATTATGATTTTTTGATTTGATATTTAAGATTTATTATACAAATTAGTAATCATTGCATTACGGCACTTTTAATCAATTCATGATTTATAATAATAGGTTATTGGAACAGATATTACGAATGGTAAAATAATTAATATAGACTTTGCTTAAATATACATTTATTAACTAAAGTACAAATAAATAATAAATATTTTTTATTATAGATTTTTACAAAGAACACGCAGACAAAATTGTTGAAGACACTGATTCTTCAGAAGCTCCAAAAGTTACAACTTCTAGAAATTATTCATCTGTGCTTGCAAAGCATATGAATCGTCTTCGAGGAAGATCAACACCTGAGCGAAGATTGAGCGTGGCCGAATTTATCGATAATATTAGGGTGGCCAAATTTATCGATAATATTAATACAAAATACTACTCAAGAGAACCGCTGGCGCAACATGCTCATAGTAGATTTGCTATACAAAAAATGGCAACAATGGTTATAGGCAAGGTAAATGAAAAAGTGAGTGAAAAAGAACCGTTTATACCAGGAGATGAATCTGCTTATCAAAATATAGGAAAGAAATCTGTTGAAATCGACACACAAAATATCAAATTTCACCTTTATAAACTTACAAGCAAAAAAATGGTCAATGCAAATGTCAAGTATCCTGTGATGAGTTTTACATTTTCCAAAGTACATCAAGACGAAAATAATGTTTATACTGGAAAATTCTTGCCTGGACATTACATTGAGGTGAAATCTAGAGTAAATGGCCAAATAGTGATTAGAAGTTACACTCCCCTCGAAGGCAGCTTATCCAAAACATTCATCATTTATGTCAAAATTTATCCGAGAGGACTCTTTTCACAGCATTTGGTATGTTTGTATTAACATTCACATTTTTTTTTCAATAATATTTTTTTTTAAATTCATTATTTTTATATCATTTTTAGAATGAACAGCTAATAGGATACGAAATTCAAGCACGTGGTCCATTTGATGTTTGTGACAAAAACAGGTCATATTTGCCGTCTACAATAATAGAACCGTTAATTCCTGTTCAGAGAAAAATCATTCTTCCTTCCACAAAACTCTACAACCCTTACTCAAAACCTTCTGAACCGTTACCTACGGCAGAGACATCACTATTAAATCCAGATAGTCCGGACGGGTGCTGGGATGAACTTTATATGATTGCTGGTACTTACTTGTGTTCTGTCTAAATAAATGTTATACTGTACATTAACCTTCTCATAAAATTATTATAATCTCTTTTTTTCACATTCTTAGGTGGTACCGGAGTAACACCAATGCTGCAGGTAATTTGATATTGATATATCCTCTCAAGCATTCAATATAATGATCGTGCTATAATAATTTTTACATCTTATTATATACCAGTTAATCAAGTATTATTTAGAACAGCCGATGAAACAAAAAGACGATACCCATAAACATGTTACATCTAAACGAATGCATTTATTATTTGGAAACCGTAAAATTGAAGACGTTATTAATGGTGAATACCTTGAAGATATTGCACTTTCAAGTCGAGGACAACTTACTGTAACGTATTGTCTCTCAGAACCGCCTCCAGATTGGGATGGTTTGCAAGGAGACATTAATAAACAAATAATACAAGAATGGATGAAGCTAGAACGCACGATTCCTTCTTCGTCAGAATCTAAAGTTTCCCCCACACAGCCTGAACAACCTAGTTTAGATCAAGAGTTATCGACAGAAAAATTGAGATCACTTTCTGGAGAAAGCCATGATTTGTTACAAGGAAAAATTATTGTTAGTGGTCCATCTAATATGCTATTTACTGTTGAACAAGCTCTACTTGAAATGGGAATTAATGAACAAAATATGATTATATTGCATTAAATTAATTTAAATTATTTGTTGGAAGGGTGGATCTATATTTATTTTGCGTATACATTAAATTTGTTAGAATTTTTTATTGGGTAATACTAAGGTTGCGACCCAAACTCTTTTTTAGTTACAGCGTTTCTACTTAGTTTGGGTTTGGAATTGTATTTCTTCCTAGTTTGGATTCATAACCCAAACCTATATATGTATCTCATTTTAGTAAATAATGTCAAACTCAGAGCTCATCAAATTCATTTAACAAAATATTCGTGTATTTAATAATTTATTCTTAAAACTTTAAATTATTCAATAAATTTGATTTTTAATAGGGTTTATTTAAAGTTGATAATCTAAAGATCGAATTCTATTCAAAACCTCGATTATTGACCCTTAAACTGTAAATTTGTGAACATTTTAGTACATTATTAGCACTATTAAGTGACTTATTTTTAGCAAATCAAAATTTGGCACTTTTTTATAAATATTCTATAGTATTCTATCCATCTTAATGAGACAAATCAAATGGTATCAAAATCATTAAATTCTAATCACTAGATCATGAGATATTATAAAATTTGTAAAATTTCTATAATATAAATTTTTGACAATTTTATAATTCCATGATGGAATCATCTCATCAAGGTGATCATTTTGGTAGTAAAATCATCCAAAATGGACCAGTCTATCAAAAATTATTTTTAAAAAATACATATTTTAATACAGTAGTAAATTTAAAAATTTACCAGTATTATAGATTAACAGTACCTAGATTATTTTATTAGATGTTACAAATAAAACTAGGATTTTGATAAATTTAGCAGGTTGAGATATTACAGGTTAATATTTAACAAAAATTAAATTGATTATTAGTTAGGGGTAGGGTCCAAACTAGTATTAATATTAGGCTAGAGAGTGTATATATATGCAAAATTAAGCGCTAAAAACTTTTAATTAGAAGCCCAAAACTAGTTTATATAATAAAATTTCAAGTTATTCAAAATTTTTGATTTTTTTTGTAATTTTTTCTAATTTTCATTCATTTTGTTACACAAGATCCTGTGATCTAATTGGCCAATCATATTAACCTGCGATATAGCAACTTGCAATATTTAACAACCTTCTAAAAATAATATTAAAAAGAGAATTTCTATTTGTGCATGAGGTGTATATATACAGGTAATGTAAAAACCAACTAATATCGCAAAATTTTGATTATGAAACCATCTTTTGACTTTTAACAAAAAAAATTTCTTGAGAAATTTTGGTATTAACTAACTATTACTCAATCCCAAACCTACCCTTACTTTAACCATAAGTAAGGGTTAATTTTTTGTTGTAAAAATTGGTTTGATTGGCATGTTACACAAATTTGCAAATTAACTATTATTACCTATGTACAGACACTCCATGCTTATTTAGACAATTGTATATTTTATACAAAGAGCTATGTTATTTTTACAAAGTCCTAAATTTTAATAATAAATTAAATAAATTAGCCAATCAGCATGAGACCTTCAATAATCACATCAAAAATAAATATACCCATATGTCAAGTCATGAAGATTTAAATTTTAGGTGTCAAAAGTTGTTTATAAACATAATATAGAGTGATTTCAATAGAAACAGCCCATTTTTACATATATTTTATTTTAAGATAATTGAGTTTAATCACTTGTTTTAATTTTTAGACTAATCCGGGATTAATCAAATTTCACAATTTTTATTGGTTAAAGGTAAATAGGTGACTATTGGGTAATCTCATAATTTGGTGTTCCTATGCAGCCTCACATAATTTTCTTTTACATTATCTTGATTTTTTATTATGCAAATCAACTTTCATTTATAATTGAAAAATGTCAATCATGTCAAAATTTATATAAATCTAATAAACACTCATTTTTCAAAAAATTGTAAAAATGGGCTGTTTATATTGAAATCACCCCATATGATGATCATATGATATTGGCCAATCAAAATTAATCATTTGTGTAACTGAGAGAAATTTGAAAAAACTAGGAAAATTTATGATATATAGAAGTATAGTATTATAAAACATGCATTTTGTACTATATATTATAAAATTTTAGTCAAATTTGATTACAACTGTTATTAGTAGCACATTTTTAATTTCTAAATCATATGATAAATGAGCTACGTACACCCTACCCTAGGGGTGTTACAGTCCGACAAAGACCTTGGTCTGAACCAGTCTTTTTGAACCAGTCTAAGTGGTCCACAGTCCACCAGTCCAGATTAGTCCGTCCATAATATATATTTTATGCATTACTTTAAATACATAACTATGCGATTGAACTAAATCAAACTTGTTCTAAAATAACATTGCAAGCACATTCTTCAATCGAAATCGATTTACTGGAATTGGTTTTCATGTATAACCTTTGCTAAAAACTGAATTAAGGTTAAAAAATTTACTGGTTCCTGACAACCCAAGCAGGATAATTTCTATAACCGTTTCTGCTATACGATTATCTTTTTATTACAAGTAATTATACTTTTACATTTTTACTTATATAAAAAAATAACATTATATAATAATATAGTTCATTCGAAATTTCAATTCTAGTCAAAATTCTCCAATCCTATTAGCTCCGGTCCTTGAACCGGACTAAATTAGGACCGGTCCATGGTCCGGTTTGTGGTCCGCTGCTCGGACCCGGTCTTTTGAACCGAGACCAGACCAGGACAACCCTTAAAAATAGGTAAAATAAAACAGGCCTGGGCTTAGTAACTGGATTCATTAAAAACTAATGCTGGGCTAAATTATGTCATAATTACCAGAATTATCTCAATGCTGATTGAATCAACCGATTAATATGGTTAAGTTGACTAGCTAAATTTTTGGGTAATTCTGATTTTTATTACGTACGTACGTACAGTACATATATTTTAGAACTTCGTCGATATTTTTTATGTCTTACTTTGCTCGGCTATATTTTAAACCTAACACTATATTTTTTTTTTTTTTTTTTTTTTTTTTTTTTTGATTTTGGGTTTATTTCAAGCTCAATTTGATTTTTCACGTTTGGCCTGGCTTCGCTCATTATGTATTAACGTTAGTATTTTTGATCAAATTCTGCAGATCGCAGTTCACATGTGTTATTCAAAATTTGATCAAAAGATACATCATTTTGCAAACCATGATAACTGATTATCTATATCATACTGCATAGATCAAGTTTTAGTCAAGATTCATATATCGAAAAGCATGCATAAATTTACGTGCTATTATCGAGCTTTATTACCGATTTTTTACAGATATGATTCAGCATACGACTAGCAAACGTCATACAATCGATGTACAGTCAAACTGAGATGAGATATACTTTCAGAAATTGCAACTAAAATGGTGCGTCTTCAGTTGAATTAGCGATGCGTAGCGTCAGTCGGTGGCCTCCCACAGTGCATAGAACATGCCGACTTTAATGTGAAGCTTCAAGTTAACACCAAATATCAGGATTCTATGCCTAATGAGGCTTACTTATCTGTGCCGGCAATACAAACTCCTAAAAAGACAACTACCAATCAGTGAGTTCGAATTTTGATCGTTCCGGCACAAATAAGTAAATCCAGAGGGAAGGCTGGGTGCGATAACCTGTTTACAGCGCCTGTTCTTTTAATCAAATCCGGCTAAAAAATGGAGCTATTATTAGTAACTACCTTGTGGACCTAAATAAGCAATTAATTTTTAATTATGTTCAAATGCGATGTTAAGGTTATCAATCTCCTTACGCTTAATGGTTACCCATATTGGGTTTGGCAATCCAGTTTGTGTTTCCTTAACCGGAAACACCCCATTTTTACCGACACCCATTTTACCTAAAAAGCCATTTAACTGACATCACTTGGGTGAAAGTTACTATTAATAAATGGGCTGTAGGTAAAATGGGTGTTGAGAAATAAGATTCACCCGTCTTTTAACCGGATTTAAATCGGGCCACAGGCAAACTTCTTTTCGATGATGCCTGAAGAAACCATATAGTTCGTCATTTCGTCAGTGACGAAACATATGAGTTTCGTCATTTCGTCAACGGCAGAATAGGTTCGTCAGGAGCCCATAATTATAACCAAGGTGAAAAAAAGATTAGTAGCAGCTATCATTTCCCGGTCATGTGACTTTTATAGCATAAACCAACCATGTTTGAGATCAGGTGCAACGTGAAAATCAAACCAATAAAACATATCAGCGGATCGGCGTAATTGGGTAAATCGACCAATCATGATCGAGGATATCAAAAAAATTTTACACGAAAATTTATTATAGAGCGAATTTTCACAAAAACGGCCTTTTTAACCAGCTTTGTATTTATAATTAAGTATGTAGAACATTATGAAATTCATGTATTTAATTATAAGCCAAAAGTAGGTTAAAAAGGCCATTTTTTTGAAAATTAGCTTTCTAATTTACCCTTGATAGTTACCAACCCATCTAACAATGCCCAACCCATCCTAAAACGCCTGAGTATTTAACAAATGGTAAAAGTACTTCTTTCTACTGCTTAGCATAGCTCTTTTATTGAGTTTTTTTTTGTTTTTTTTTAACTTGTCTAGATGTCAAAAAAGCCCTTTTGTTAGTTGTAACAAGTGCTTTATTTGTTAGTTTTTTTAGCATCACTTAGGGGCAAATTTTCATGTAACAATTTATTGAAAAAAGGCCCAATAATGCTATCCACTAATATTACTAATAAATTGAATAGTTAGGGTTTGGGTTGGTCACTTACCAAAATTTTGCAAAAAATTTTTTTGTTAATGCTCAGAAGATGATTTCATAGACAAAATTCAGAGTTATTAGTGATTTTTTATAAAAAATTATAAAAAGCATGATTTTTATGTACACCTAATCCTGAAATTCAATTGGTTTGCACTATAATAAGTCACATGATTAGAAAATCTTTTGTGAAAACCTTAAAATATACCTAAGGTATAGGCTTTTATTCTGTACCTTGATTTTAGTTTTTTAGTGTTAGGGTTAGTTAGCACATGATGTTTATTTTAAATTTAATTTATTATTTTTAATTATAGATTAAGAGCCTATACCCCAAGTATATTTTAAGGACACTCTATTTAGAGGGCCAGTCTACAGATACTAGGTGTCTAGAATTATGTGAAAGCATAATATGTGCATAATTTACCAATTTTTCGCATCACATATACTTTGTATAATCAAGCAAAAAAAGCATAAATCACATAAATAGAATATAATTGGTTGTTGGGAGTATGTTAACTTCATTTGGCATTACTTTAAAATTTGTAATTTGGGTAGCAAAAAGCAAGTTCTGAAAAGTTCTAATATAAAAAATAAATGAGAAGTAAAGTTTTCAGTAAAGTTGAAAAATTCTGAAGAATAGAACCAATTACATATAGTTTACAACAATAAAAATTGCATAATTGATTGCATAATTTTAAATTTATTTTAATCCATTGCACAATCAACTTTAGTTTGGGCGCATAATTTACCTCATCACATTGCATAATTCTGGATACCCTAATGTAGTGTTCTGACTGGTGAGAAGGGGTAAATTTGACCCTATTGATATCTATAACGGCTATATACTAATAACACTAACTAATTCAACTCTACAAGTGCTCAAGACTTCTAAACCTTGAGATGGTAGGCAGAAAGAGGTGAGGTTGATATGGTCCGGGTTTCAGGGTTCAGAGGTCTTGGAATTTGACTAAGCTAAGTATCTAACTACTTATTGTGCTTCTTGTATTTGATTATTCGTCCAATACTAATCTACTAAGTCTTTATCTTGTATAGGTTATGGGATACAAGGGTTTACTCTGAATCGGGGTTTCACTCACGATGTCACAGGTTATTTCAGCAATCTGGGCTTTAATTGAACTCCTACGACAGCTGACAGCAGTCGGAAACTGGAATTTAAGAGTCACGGGGTAATAGATATCGGGTTGCTGATTGGTCTTCCAAGGTTGATCAATGATAAGTGACCACAGAGTTACTGATTGTTTGATAAATAAGGTAGCTAAGCCTTGCCTTATTTGTAGTAACAATAAAACAGGTGACTAACTAAGGTTTTTAGTATAAATAGGGGCAAGTACTACGACTTAGGTTCTTTTATTTTCTTTTGCAGGTAATACTATCGGGATAAATAGATGAAAAATAGACGGAAACTACACTACACAACACTTCTACTCGAATTTCGAAAGTTAACTCTTAACAAAACTGGCAACAAGGTTTAATGATAATAACGAGAAGAATATCAGGACGATTTTTAGGGACAAGTTATTAACTACTGGAGTTATCACTTCTACTATTATAGTTTCGAAGTATTAAACTCAACTGAGTCCTTAACTTTAACTCTTAGTTGTTTTTTATTAGATGCGACTGAACCATCGCTTAAATACTTTTTACATTCTTATTTACACGCGGCTTAGACTACTGAACTTAGTGCATAAATGCGCGAAAGCGAATAAATGTAATTTAGTGAATAAATGCGACAAAGCGAATAAATGTAATTTCGCGAATAAATGCAGGGGCGTTATACAGATAAGGAAATAATTTACTATTTCTATTTTTGGTCCTCATTCTTTTTATACGTACTGACTAGTTGAATATATAGGGGGCTATGTATATCAGGCAAAGTGAAGAAGAAAAGAGAAAGAAAAAGAAAGAAAAAAAGAAAATAGAAAGATAATAATAAAAAAACAGAAACTAATTTGATCACGGGTACAGGGAACCCTTCACACCGGGTAAGTATCACCCAGGTCTAGTGATGCCACCGAAATTGATTTTTGAAAAAGGTCTATTTCGTCTTCATTAGAGAAAATGAAAATTTTTTATAAGGAAAAACAAATAAAATTTATATAGATATATTCCTTATAATTTCATCTATTCAAAAAAAGTATCAAATAATTTCGTCTTTCAAGTAAAATAGGTCAAAAACAATTTTGTCTTCAAATTTTAATTTCAGGTTTTAGAACCCGAAATGCTTTCGTCCTCATGTATACCCAGGTCACGCACGGGTGGGCGGGTGACCCAGATTGAATTATGGCCCACCTGAGTGGTCAACCCGCAGGTCACCCGCGGGTTACCCATGGGTCAACCCGCGAGTCACCTGTGGGTCAACCTGTGGGTCACCCACATGGGTGACCTATATGGGTTGGTTATAATTAGGGATGTTATCCTGCTTGCCGAAACTCAGTTTACCCTGCTCAGAACTGAACCCAATAGAACACGAGTTTTTGTAGTCACAAGATTTTTATTATTAAATCATGCTCCAAACGAGTTTGATAGATTGGTTGAACTGTAATGAAGATTAATAAATTGAATAAAAAACACTAACAGCAAATAAATGCAATAACATTAAATTTTACTTTTTTTTTAGAATTAGACTGCCCACCCCTGGGTAACCCGTAGCAAAATTTTTTCTATTACCTAGTGTTCACCCGGATGACCCAGGTGGCCCACCCGCGAGTGACCCATAGCAGAATTTTTTATTACTAGTGTTCACTCGGGCGGGGTGACCTGGGTGACCCACTCGCGGGTGACCCGAGTTGGGATTTTTGTGATGGGTCAGAACACTACCTAATGGACATGTACTATTTCACTTGATTTTACACTACTGATAATCACGTGATATTAGTATTAAAATAGAATTTTTCTAAATTTCTTGGCAATTTTCTTGATAACTACCTAATTAAATTTAGTAAAAAACTTGCTTAAATCAATTATACGAATTTGTAATATTTATTTAAAAAAACTTCATGAATTTTATTAAGTAGTTGCTATAGCAAAAAATTTTTAAACTTTGAATAAAATTTTCCAACTATATCTATATAAATTTTTAAAATAACTTCTAGAATTAATAAAATTCATTTTTTTTATCAAATTCTACTATATAGTTGTCAAGAAAATTTCATTTCAAGTTTAGGAAATTTTCTGTTATAGCTATTATTTTAAAGAATAGTAAACTTTGAACAAAATTTTTTGACAACAATTCAATAGAATTTTATGAAATTTTTTTAAAATAAATTTTATTAATTCTATAGTGCTGGAAGCCTATACTCAATAGTTATATAGAGAATTTTAATAGTGTTTCAATTGTTTAAATAGCTATAACTTTTTATTTGAGGTTTTAAAAAATCTGACTAGTAATTTGTAGAGCTATATTAGCTCTATATGTGTACCAAATATCTTTTAAAATCTTATTACTGTAAAGAGTTAATGCATTTTGAAAATTGAAATATTAGATATAAATTTATAAATTTACATATAAAATTTTAATTTTCAAAATATATTAACTCTTTATACAGGTAGTAATAAGATTTTGAAAAAACATTTAATACACATATAGAGCTAATATAGTTTATATTTGGTACTTTTTCTCTGCACCCTCTGGTCTTTTTGAAATTTTAACAAAAGTGGGCTTTTTGGTTTACTCTCTCCAAAAGATCAGCAGTATTTACTTTTTTCAAATTGGAAATGCACTTTCTGAATTGGAATCAATATCATAAGTGAGGTCCATTACTATGTATGAAATAAACAAGAAGTGTGTATCAGAGGTCAAGAGGAATGATGTAATGAAATTTCTTACTAGAGCATCCTTTAGCTATATAGATATTTTCTTTTTTTTTAATGTACATATAATAATTGGTATAAAGCATTTTTTATACAATACTATATAATTTTAATAGTCTTGCACAGGCATTAATAGTGCTATTATATTTTTCTTTCTTTTTGCTTTTTTTTTCTTTTTATTTTTATATTTGTATTGAATTTAGTTTCTTATTTAGGTAGCAGTTGATATTCCTTATTTTACTCTTCCTTTTATATTTTTTCTTTTTATTTGTTGTAATTTTTCTTTTAGTAGACCTTTTCTACTAGAGAAATTAGAAAAAAAAGTTTTAAAAAAAGACAATCTTAATATAGTAAGCATGTACTAGCTGGTGATAGGAGGAAACAAATTTTCATTAAGTTAATAATCTAAATTGAGGCAAAAAATTTACTAGGCAGATTATACCTGAATGTAAGTCAAATAAGTATTTTGTTATAGTAGAATATAATAAATACATCAATGCAGTTTCATATGATAAAGTTTACAGATACAGAAGGTAGAATTGCTAAATTAAAAAAAATACTCTGTATAACTATTGAGTATAGGCTTCCAGCACTATAGAAGTTGTTTAAAAAAAATTTATATCAAATTCTATTAGATAGTAGTTGATAAATTTTTATTCAAAATTTAGAAATTTTTTGCTATAGAAAATTTTCAAACTTTAAGTAAGATTTTCTCAACAACTTCTTAAAGAATTTATAAACATTTTTTTAAATAAATATTACTAACTTATAAAATCGATTTAAACAAGTATTTACTAAATTCAATTAAATAGTTATTGAGAAAATTAGCCAAGTTATTTAGAAAAATTCTACTTTAATACCCATATTATGTAATAATCAGTACATGTAAAATCACATAAAATGATATGTGTCCATAGACTGGTTCACTATTTAAAATAAAAAAAGTAACTAATTATGTATAGTAGATTATTAACTGACCAATTGAAATTATAATATAGTACTTATAATTTTCAAAGCTTTGAGTGAATATATCTCAACAATTAGTTAATAAATTTGATAAAACTTTTTATTTAAATTCTATGAATTTATATAATTTAAACAAAATAATTTTATCAAAATTGTTAAGTATAGTTGAGGTATTTTTATTCAAAGATTAAAAAATTTGGCATAACTCATATTTTAATAGATATTTAATGTTTATATAAAACTTGAATGAAGGTACATCATCAACTACCTAATAAAATTCAATAAAAATTTTTTATTTAAATTCCAAAAGTTCATAGTATTCAAATAAAAATTTTTATTAAATTTTATTAGATAGTAGTTGAGATACCTTCACTCAAACTTTATAAATATTTTGACTTTTTCTAAAACTTTGAGTAAAGGACTTGATAGCTTCAAATTCAATAAAAATTTTTTATTTGAATTCTATCAATATAAAAATTAAATAAAAAAAATTTATCAAATTTTATTAGCTAGTTATTAAGATAATTCATTTAAAAAAAGTTAAACCATCTATCAAAATAAAGGTTTGTGCAAAGATATCTTAGCAACTATCTGATAAATTTAATAAATTTTTATTTAAATTTTACAGGTTTTTAGAATTCAAATAAAAAAATTTTTGAATTTGCTCAAGTGATTGTCTATATACAATTTAGACAGAATATAGATGAGATTTTCTGAACATGTGATGATCAAAAAATTTTTTATTTTTTGTTTAAGGTTAGGGTTTGAGTTTATATTAGAGTGTGAATTAAAAAGCTTTAGTAGTAAAATCACTCAATAAAAACTTTTTGTTAGAGCACTAAAAGTAAGTTCTTATGCTATTTTTTGAGTAACAAGCAATGTTTGACAAAGCAAATGTGGTTTGAATTTTTTTATTATCTAACATTACACCAAATCATGATTATCCATTGGATAATTTGCTGCAGTTCATCACATGTTCAGAAAATCTTAGCTACATCCTGGTGCATTTGTCTATATATCTTTAAAGTTTTGAAAAAAAGTTAAACCATTTATAAAATGTATCAATTTTTTCAAAATTTGAGCAAAGATATCTCAATAGCCACCTAATCTATGAATTTTTTATTTAAATTCTATAAATATATAGAATTCAATTAAAAATGCTTTATTGAATTTTATCAAATTGCTATTAAAATATTTTTGATCAAAATTTGGAAAAAAATTAGACAAGCCATCCAAAATTACAAAGCTTTTGGTTGTGATGGAGGCTTGGAGGTAATAGTTGTTCCCAGGAGTTGTTTGTATGCGATGGAATAAGTAAACAGGTTATTGTTGTCTATGGATTGTTGGCTAAACTGGTAATTGTTGGCCCTTGGTTGAGGGTACGCCAAGGGGACTAGTAGAGGCTTTTTCAAACAGTACTGTTCGTGGCACGCAAGCAGCATTGTAGGTACAAAGAATCGCGAAGAAGACTAAAGCGCAGTAGTTCTTAATAACTCAGAAGGTATTTAAAGCCTGAATATTCGCACTATACCATTTCTTCAGACCATGATGTCTTAGTTATAGTTATAGTTTTATAATAAGAATCGGACTCTCATTGTGTTGTATTTTAGCTTAATATATATTCGTTGTATTCTTTATTAGTATTTCGTTTTTATTCCATTGTTACATTGTTTTAGTGTAGTCTTTATTGATATTATTATAATAAATTACCCCGATGTTTAATTAATTACATTATATACATTGATCAAAGTAAGCGATAACCCGATCCTGATTAATTAATTCTCGTGACATCATAAACCCGTGTACGATCGATATAAATTTAAACCCAAGTGAACCATCGGAGCTAAATTGGATTGATATCCACGATTGCTCTCCCAACCGATGGTCACAGTAGCATTAAATAAATTGGTAGAACAGTTGATCAGAGGGTTTAAATAGTAATCTTCTAGTAGATTGCAGGTATGGTAGCTAGTTAGGAACCCTGGGTAGACTACTTAAATAGGAAACCAAAAGCTGCATGTGTTGCTAGTTGTACTCTCATTAACTGTAAGGCCATTTGAAGTTATAATTTCATTTAATGAAGCTTAAGCATGTTGGGGAAGGGGCCAATTTAAACAAACATGTAAAAACAATCATAGTATTATTGGTTAACTTATAAACGCGTGACTTATTGGAATCCTAAGACGCAATGAACGTTCTGATTGTCTGTTAAATTTTAGGGGAAGCTCATTAAATGAAATTGTAAGTTAAACAGCCTAAAACATGCACGATATGTATATATCTTGATAATGGCAATAAATCCTGCCACTAGTGCGACCTTAAACTCTAAAAAAAAAAGAGTGCATCAAAAATATAGATATATACTGATTGACCATAACGAATACAGATAACATGATCAATAGCCGTTCGGGGCTGTTGCTTTTTTGAGACTTTTGATAACTCAGGTTGCCCGAAGTTATATTGCTCGGCCAAATTAGGCCAAACCAAATTGATTCTTTGTTTAACATAACATAAAATAACTGTAAAAGGAGGGTGGGGCATTGGAAAAAAACACAAAATAATAATACTGCAATTTTATTGGTTGATTTTACATATATTAGTTATATAAAATTTAAAAAATTGAAGGGGCAAATACTATTAATGTGTATTGGACATATATAAATTTTAAAAAATAGGGGGGAGGGGGTCATGTTAAACAAAGAATTAAATTGGTCTGGCCTAAATAATCTAAATAATCTATACAGTAGTTAATTATTTACGATGATTCGTTCTACATATTATTTATTATTTACAGTGGCTCTGTTTACTTTTAGATCTTATTACTATTCGTGAAATATTTTTAAAATTACATTAAGATTACATAACTTATTTTATAATACGCTTACAAATTTGCACTTGAAGACGACCAGTATTATATTCAACTCAGGGTCGGACATAATGCAATTTGAAATTATAATAGACTATGATGTTACATTGGTGGTGACACTCTTCATATTGAGTAATGTAATACTTTTGTAATTTGTGAATATCTTGACCTATGTATTACAATAATGTATTGCGCAATGTTTACTTGGGACAATGTAGATTCTAGTAAATTTCTCAATATTTAAATTAACTGAAACAAACTTGAGTCTCTTAATTATGTAAAAACCATTATGATTTTAGAAAATTTTTTATCTTTTTTTGGAAATATCTTTTCTGAAACTTTATATAATTTAGATGAGGAATGTGTTGGTAATCTTATACAGAGAGATTACCCAACAATTGATCCATTAGGTTGCTATGTAAATGTTAACTCAACCGTGACCTTTAATGGCCTCTCCGATTTAAATATCTCAGATCCATATAAGGATCAAAATGGTCTTATGGACCCTGGGTTATGCATTACCCACTGTACCGATTACCTTTTTAAGTTTGTAGCACTTAGTAATGGAAGTGAATGTCGATGTGGAAAGTCAAAGAGTCTACAAGGATTTACTAAAGTAAACGACACAAATTGTAATATTACCTGTGTTGGTAATTCAAGTTACATATGTGGTGGTGCAAAAAGCTACATTATTTATGATGCTGAAACTAGCCTTCCAAGTCACAAACCACCTAATATAACTATCAATGAGAAACTTGCAATAATAAATAATCTTAAAAATGATGATTTGTATTTAGGATGTATTAAAGAAAGTCCCTATTGTAATCAAAGAATGTTTAATGGAACATCACAAAATCTTCCAAATATGACAATAGATAAGTGTATTGAAATTTGTGAGCAAAATAACTTTAAATATGTTGGGTTAGAAATAGGTACACAATGTTTTTGTACAAATAATTATAATAACGTAAATCAACTAGATATATCAGAATGTAGTTCTAATTGTGGTGGTAATAACTCTCAAATTTGTGGAGGTCCTTTGGCAATTAGTGTATATAACATTTCTAAACTTGTCACGAATACAACAGATATAGATAATACAAATAATGGAACAAATGCTATTTTGATCTCAGTATTAATAATTGTTATTGTTATCTTAATAGTTGGTTTGCTATTTTGTTTTAGACGTATAAGAAGTTCATATAATATAGATAATGGAGGAGAAGACATAAATTTGGACAATATTAGAAATAGGAATTTGAATGAAGGCGAAGGTCAAAATTTGGACAATATAAGAAATAGGAATTTAAACGAAGGCGAAGGTCAAAATTTGGACAATGTTAGAAATAAGAATTTAGATGAAAGCGAAGGTCAAAATTTGGACAATGTTAGAAATAAGAATTTAGATAAAAGCGAATTTCAAAATATGGACAATGTTAGAAATGAGAATTTAGACGAAAGCGAATGTCAAATTTTGGACAATATTAAAAATAGGAATTTAGACGAAGACGAACGTCAAGATTTGGACAATGTTAAAAATAAGAACTTAGACGAAGGTGAAGGCCAAAATTTGGACAATGTTAGAAATAGTAACTTAGATGAAGGCGAAGGTCAAAATTTGGACAATGTTAGAAATAGGAGTTTAGGCGAAGGCAAAGGTCAAAATTCGGACGAGACCCATGATAATGAAATTGAAAATTCATCGCACAGAACTCCTCCAAATGATTCATAAAGTTCCCGGCACATACACATGCGTGTCTAAATTGCACATATTAATAAAACGGTAATTACGGCATTTAGCAGTTGAAATTAGTCTTATATAGTGCCGAAATTAATTTTCATATTTGCCGAAATTATTGCCGAAACTCTTTTCATCAAAATACATAATAAATTATTGTTATTTCGGAGGGTTTCATATAAAAAATTTAGTAGTGTCAAAATGTTTGTCGAAAGCACTCTTTTTCAAAGATAATTTAGGAACACATATATACTGGCACAGCGAACTAAATCAATCATAAAATACATTTTGAGAATTATAAACTTCTCATATCCAACATTATATTAAAAATCTATTTCAGATATGATATACAGCACTTTGAAAAAGCATAATTATCATAGAATATTTTTAGTAACTTTTTTAAATATAAATACCTAAAATTAATTCTTAATTTAATATTCCTCCCTCTCCATTTTCTGAGCTTCTCTCTTAAATTAAAAAAAAAACAGGAGTAACAAACTGATCAATATAATTATTGACATAACAATAGGTTTTTTTGATTTACATTCTTTTAAATATAAGCTCCTAAAATTAATTCTTAATTTAATATTCTCCTCTCTCTATTTTCTGAGCTCCTCTCTTAAACTAAAAAAAAAACAGGAGTAACAAACTGATCAATATAAAAATTGGCATAACAATAGGATTTTTTGATTTACATTCAGGGCTTTACGATACATTAAATTTTGGGTTCTCCCCTTACCCACTGTAAATATAAAATCAAAAAAGTTTAATTAGTAAATTTACCATTTATTTAGTTAAATATAATAAAAATTTTTTATTTGTATTTGATACACAATCCTTTATACTAAAATAGTTTTCATTGGCAGGTTTTAAAATCTCATCTAAAACTTTATGTACTGTACAAATTAATCTAATTCTATAATTAAATCAATTTCTAATGTTTTAGAGTGAATGTTTTAAGAAACTTTAGATCTTTATTTTACAAACAATTATATTCTTAGTCAGGCAATTAAATGCAATTAAATTGTATTATATACGCATAAAAAATTGCAATCAATTAAAATTAACATTTAAAAAAATTGACGACGTAATAATTGCAATTAATTTCAATTTTTGCTTTTACGAGATTTGTTAAAATATAAGTTTTAGAATTGACCGCATCTTAATACAGTAAATTTCTATGTATGTTTTTTTAATGCATACTATCGCTATATGTTTTTTTTATGAATGCATTTTATATACGTAGGTATCTTTTATTCTTTTGTGCACAATCTCTGCAAAACTACCAATATATTTAAAATATCCAATTCGAAAGACTAGCATGTGACGAAATCTGGATTCTCACATATATTAAAAGGTAATCGACACTTTATAATTAAGCTCACCCAGTTAAAAACATTAACTACACTTGCGCCATAATTAAACATCACAGAGTTACTATAGAAGAAAAAAACATTTCAATACTCTGTTGATAAATCACTTAAAGTTGTCATGTTTTGCATTTAAATGATTCATTAAATACGTGCAACTCGTTCCATTTTTTTGCGTTATCGGCTCCAGGAGAGCATAAATTGCATGGATACTTGCCGTCACTTGCAGGCCTAAAAATTGCTTCTATGTAGCACTTGTCATAACTTTGCATTCATTAGTTTGCGCAGTTTGTAAATTTTGTCAGGTTATTAAAAAAAAAAACAAGAAATCGCTTGACTAATTTGCAGGTTTGTAAATTTTGTCAGATTATTTAAAAAAAAAAAGAAAGAAATTAATCATTGCTATATGTAATTACGTATATCGATATTATTTATTTATTATATAAAAAATTGCAATTAATTGACTAATTGCTGCACCAGCAATCAATTCATTGGGTTCGAAAAATTGCAATTAATTACCCCACAATCAATTATTCGGTAGACCTGATCTTTATTATGGTACTTTATTAGCAAGCTTAGAGATCGATACTTGGGTTAATTAGGAACTGAAAACTAGTCACTTATCAAATAATATAATGAATGAAAATATAAAGATCTCCATTTTGATGTACTCGTTTTATAAAAGCTAGATCCAGGTAATTTAGCTTGCAAATATCTGGTTAAATCCTACGGATAACCAGATAACCGGATAATCGTACGAATATTAATATTGATTTCCGGATAAACCAGATGTCACGAGCAGGGTTTAAATTTGGCTTGCACATATATGCACAGTAATGATGCCTGGCGAAACTATTTTTGCGATAGCGAAAGGTTTCATTATTGTTTTGACAGACAAAACTATTAGCGATTGCGAAGCCATTGACGATTGATGAAACATTGACGATTTATTAAACCATTGACGATTTATTAAACCATTGACGATGGATGAAACCATTGACTACTGACGAACCCTATCAATTAATAAATCAATTTAACAGTAACATAAACAAAGTATAGTCGATATTCATTAATAACCTTTTCTATAATTGTCGTGGTCGTAGCTGACCACGCGCATCAAGTCACACACGCACCAATTATGGTTTTCAACGTCTCAATACGAAGATATATTTTCGGTTGCTATACCGACGTCTCAATACGAAGGTATTTCAATATACTTTGCGCACACACTAACACACTATACCGACGTCTCAATACGAAGGTATTTCAAACGCACTTTTACTTTATTCGTCACTATTCGATACCAATATTTATTTTGTGTCTCTGATTTATTACTTTGTATTTTTTTTTTTTTTTTTTTTTTTTTTTTTTTTTTTTTTTTTTTTTTTTTTTTTTTTTTTTTTTTTTTTTTTTTTTTTTTTTTTTTTTTTTTTTTTTTNTGGGTAATTTATATAAGTAGTTACATAAAATATATAAACGACTTAAATTGTACAACGACAAATACATATAAATTTTATCATGTATTTATCTATTTATATATATATATATATATATATTTTCCTATTGCGGAGAGAGAGTTCTGAAAGAACCCGTTTCTCCAATTCCTTGTCTTATATATACTACTGATTTGACTCGGGTCAGTTACAGCATAATTTTATCATACAGTAATTGACTATTAATTTAATTTAACTTTTCATATTGCTTAAGCCAGACCAAATTGATTCTTTGTTTAACATAACATAAAATAACTGTAAGAGAGGGGGTGGGCATTTGAAAAAAAACACAAAAATAATAATACTGCATACGTTAGTTATATAAAATTTAAAAAATTGAGGAGGGGCAGTTACTATTAATTACTATTAATGTGTATTGGACTTATATAAATTTTAAAAAATAGGAGGGAGGGGGTCATGTTAAACAAAAAATTAAATTGGTTTGGCCTTATCATGTAGGATTGTTGAACATTTTGTTGTATGGAAGACATCCACGGAATATACGTAAGTTCATCTAACTGACATATATATCATATATATATATATAATAACTTTAAATAAAACTTTACGTCAATCACGTTTAAAGCAAGTTACACAATATCTAGATGTTATCCGTGCTTGCACCCGGAAAACCATATCGTTATATCGATATAAATTGAATATAATCAAAAAAAAACAAACTTATTTTTGACTACGAATAATGGATCCTATTTGTGGATATTGATCAACTCTTTATAACCAATTTTAACCATCGGTACAAATAAATTCATTAATTTTCATTGTCTTTGACTCATTCAGTTAATTTATTGCTCTTGATTATTTGACAGATTAATTTTCTCCTGTATAGATTGATATGCCTTCTTGGAAGACTTGATCATGTTTGTGTTAGAACAGGAAAAATAAAAAAGGTTATTCTTTTTATTCTCTATTTATAAGCATTTTATATAATAAAGCACTTATTGGTACAATACTTGAGGTGTTCGTTAACGGGATAGACACTCTCGATACGAAGATTGGGAGTGACCCTAAAATGCATAAGAATAAAGAAAGAAAAAAAATCTTCGGTATCCCTCAATATCGAATACTATTTAAAAAGGGATAAGATACACTATGAAATGTGCAACATCGTAATTTACAGAGAATTTATCTACTAACTCATTCAAAAGATAACAAAAACTAGGAACTGAAGAGAGATGCGTAATACTGTTGATAGTGATGTTTTAAATGATTTTTAATTGTTTATTCTCACTCCTGCTATTAAAATTTTAGTAAATCTGATTTTTTGGGCAGCACTATGATTGGCGTGTGCCGCGTATATCGAAAAAAAAGTGATTGTTATCAGTAATATAGAAGTTAAGAAAGATGTCACCCCAAGTATGTTCAGTTGGTCGTAATTTTCATTAAGATTATTAATATGTCGTACATTATTGGCAGGAATGCCGAGAATCTTACGACAAATTCATAAAAAAAACTGTTCGAAAGCTGGTAAGCAAAGTGGCTTTATGAGTACGTATTACATGTTTTATGAAAACAAAATTAACCTATAAACTTGAGTTTGATTTATCTTGTGACAATATTTTTGTGAGCTAATCCAAGCCCAATTACAATAGACTGGAATTTGTGTTTCTTTCATGATACTTTAATTGTAATGGCAATACGAAAACGTAGAGTTTATAAACAAATTAACAATTCTGATTTGCCCAGAATACTATATATGGTTAGCCACAATTGTTTCATTAATTTTATTGGTACAAGGCAAGATTAAACAAGGTTACATTTTTGATGATCTCATATCGATATACTGATCAATGATTTTCATTTCATTACATCATTCCGGAAATCAGAAATCAAAATTATTTCTAACCAATCACAGAGTTGCATATAATCTAAATTTCTGATTTCCGTGTGATGTATGATCACAGTAATTTGAAAGGCGTAATCTTAGAATTGGGACCGGTTCGTTGTGACAGATAACTAAGTACGTATATAATTGCAAAACAATAAAAAAAATATATTTAAATAGCTATATTTAAATATTCAACTCATATTTAAGTCATTTTATGATCCAAAATCTCATTTAAAATGGATTCAGAATCAATTCAAATCGATTCCAAGTCTGCAGATATTCCGTATTTATATATACTTTAGCAAATATTCAGAAAACGCGCACTAATAGAGCAATATCTGTGGTTGTTAGGCGAAACCTGGAGGACGAAACCCGAAGCCTAATTTCGTATTTCGTCAATTAAATTTCAATTGTTGAAATGGAAAGATGGCGAAACTGGTGCATTTGGAAAATATATACCAGATATTCCCTATGAAAACTCGATACACGGAAATGCATGCATAAATACGAATTTGTATGAGGGTTTCATAATCACTATAATCACTGCACGCAAACTGCGCGGAAACTGATCATCCAAAACATTTACTACACGTTTATCACATGAAAAATTGAAATCCGTGCACTATCGTGCATAGTATTATATCCTTATATAGACGTGCATTAATCTTGATCACATAATTTCCGTGCACTAACGTGCACAATCGTTATTAACGATCATAATTTTCGTGCAACAATCGTTAAGATTCTTAACGATCATGATTTCAGTGCATTGACGTCACGATCATCGCAATCGTTAAGATTCCTTAACGATCACAATTTTCATATACTGACGTGCACAATCGTTAAGATTCTTAACGATCATAATTTTCGTGCGCTGATGTGCACAATCATTAAGATTCTTAACGATCATAATTCCGTGTACTAACGTGATGATTATTAAGATCTTAACGATCATAATTCCGTGCATTAACGTGAAGCGCACAAAAACATTTTATGAGTAAATAAATATTTACTTTTTTGTTTTTTTTTTTGTTTTTTTATAGTTTTTTTTTACAACTCACACTCACAAATTTTTATATAATTTTTTTTAGTTATTTCATTGTTTGAAGTTCTTCATTTTTGGAGATATCGCGCCATTGTTTTCTTCTTACTATTATTTTTTTCTTTTATTTTTTATTTACTTTCTGTATATTATTGCATTTTAGTACCTCCTTGAGTTACTGCCATTGGAGTTGTTGCAATTGGTTGTCAACCCTTTCATTTTGGTAATATTGTTCTTTTTTTCGATATTATCAGTTGCTGTGTTATTTTTAAGTTAGTAGTTTTAGTAATTAGATGTATTTTTTATTCGGCACGTAAATTATTAAATTAAAGTATTTGTTATAAAATTTAATTAATAAAATAATAAAATTTAGTTAATAAAATATAAAATTTAGTTAATAAAAATTATAAAATTTAGTTAATAAAATTATAAAATTTAGTTAATAAAATAATGCATATACTATATATGTTATTATGTGTACTGTATATGTATGGATATATGCTATTATATGTTACCTGCACATGCACATAAAATTGCACGTTAGTACGTGCACTGTTGCGCGGAATCTTCGCCTTATTATATGCTGTAATCGTGCTTTCTCACACATTGTCTCGTATAGATTTAAGTGCAGGTTCGTGTGGTTCCATATCCAAACTTTTTCGTGTATTGCAGTATTTCCGTGCTGCAATTTGTTATAGGGATATATATGCGACAGTTTTATTATCTACTGTAACAATATTTTTATGCAAATATCAAAATGATTTTCATTACAATAGCTATACTCAACTTTAACAATTCCAAACACTTACGGTGTTAAACACTTCAAGAAAAGTTATAAAGAATTGAATTTTTATTAATGGACAAGCTGATAACCTTCTGTATAAATATAATTCTCCCGCACATAGATACTATAGATATGAACCAAATATGAATTCTTCTAAAGTAGAAGCGAAACAATATTAAAAAAATACGCACAGAAATGAATTTATAAATAAAATTTATTGTTACCTTTATTGCATTAATAATAAACTGGAAATCGAAGTACATGTCTAGCCACATTTCGAACTGGCAAAAGGTGCGAAACTAAAAAAAAAAGGGCAATGCTGAAGGAAGAGATTTGTTTGTCAACACAGTGATTATAAAACGACTAGCTAGATACGTATGGCTTTATCCAAATTATTGTGATCATCAAATTCATCAAATTTCATACATCACACATCACTAACCCACTAGCATACAGTTAATTAAAATTTTAATTAAAATTTTTATGTTCTTTCGAAATTATTTGAACTTTATTATCTAAATTTACATACTATAACATGAACTATTCATAAATTTCGAATTTATCACCAATAAAAAGTGTTTTTGTTTGCTCATGTCAGGATTTTTGATTAGTTCAGGTTTTTTATGCATCTGACATTTTTTGAATTGGCTTGAATTTTGATTCAATGTTTTCACTATTTCTTTGCTACAAAAGACTAAAAGACTGTTAAGAAGGTCAAGCACATATATCAACTATATAATTAATTCGATAAAAATAATAAATAAACTACATCACATAAAGAATTCTTTTGTACTAGTCGATAATTTCAATTCATTATCTTTAGAAAGTTGTGTGATATGCAAATTTTCTTCAATATGGTTTTTTTTAAGGCTTCAATTAATGGATATTTTTTTACTATGTTATAAACAGACATTGCATATTACTGTATTGACAGTTATTACTATAAATCAAATGTTCGGTAAATGATTTTATTCCATACATACGTAACTTACAGTACTTAACTGATTTAGTACTTATAGATTTTGGTCATGCTAGATTAATGTGCGGATCTAGATATTCTGTTTATCTAAAAATAATTATCTGTTGAAAGAAATCATTATTTGTTAACTATATCTGTTCATATTTCCATTATCCGGATAACTATCTAGATTATCTGTTATTATTAGACATATATTTGTACTAGATAAACCTAATATAAATTTTGTGTATCGCTCATACCATTTAACTATTAAACCAAATACTTGCGAAATTGTAGATGCACTAGTTTTAATTTCACGCAAGATAATCCGTATGAAGCAACCCAGGTTTGCTCCATATCACTCCATATATGGAGTAACCCGGGTTGTAAGTAATAACTTTGCTCCGGGTTATTATAATTCTTGAGATCTCAATCCACTCTATCTTTAAACTGGTGTGTTGCCCGGTGTATGTTGTACCACTAACAACTTAAATAGTACATATTATACTCGAGTAAATGCTGATACAAATTTATATATTCCATATTTGGTATGAAAGATTCATACCAGGAACGGAATGATATTGAAGATTTCACGTAGTGTATGGTTATATTGCAAAATTAAATGGCGTTCGAACGCAAAATCTTACATCTTATTGAAAATGCATATGACGAAGCAAGGGTGTGAATACATATAGAAACTTCGCATATTACATCTTAACATCCGATGTAACACTTGCTTCTGTATTTTGTGTCGCATAAAATTGTTAGCCTAATGCGATACCTGATTCTGTAATTTATTTTCTCATAGTCGTCGCTTAACTGTTGATACTGATTGCCTTTATATAGTGATTCTGAAGATTCGATTTTTATTTCTGTATTATTGATTTTTGATCTACTTGACATTGCCTATAACATGATAGAACACTGCAAGCTCGTAAAATCGGAATGTTGATTTTCCAAATTTGCATTTACTCTACTAAATTTAGTAGTTTCAATTATATAGCCGCTACGCTAACCAGCATGATTGGATCCTTTAAAGAAAATTGACTTCGGCTAAAAACCGACTCACTAGCCACGTCAATGAAACATATGACTTTGCATATCTCTATGAAAATGAATCGATTTGGAAAGAAAGTGTTCAATTATTATCGGGCATGACTAGGGCTGTTAATCGGTCCGTCCGGTCCATCCTGATCCAAGGACTGCCAATCTTTTAAAAGATCAGATCAGACCACACTCCAGGACCGAATAGGACCGGTTAGGGTTTGATTGGATGAACTAATCATTAATATAACTAAATTGTGATTTTTAATCATAACCAAGATATTCTACCCCAGCCTCTAAATCTCTAGTCAAAATTTATACACAGAACTTAGAAGATGCCTCAGGTATAATTAAAATTTGTAAAGTTCGTATAGAGTACAACTAATTAATCATGTGTTCAATGCACGGCCATAACTACCCCAAGAACACCTCCAAAAATTCTGCGCAACAAATCAGATTTCAAGATCAGGTGTAACGTTACACGATCAGGAAAATTCAAATGTTCGCTTTGCCAAAAATCGCATGTTTCTTTAAAAGCCGCATAAGAAACCACCTTTCATATTCTAACAAAAAAAATTCCTCATCAAATTTCGGCATATAGTCAATCTTCTAACCTTGCCAACCCTTACCCTAACTCTACTTAATGTACTCTAACTTAATATTACTCTTAAATTCGATTGTTTTGATTTCACGTTACACCTGATCTCCAATTCTGATTGGTTAATTTTTTGAGGTGTTCTTGGGGTAGTTCACGACCATAAGGCGACCCAATAACTACAAACCATTTTAATGAATCTATAATTTCAAATAGCTTTATAGATACGTATAATTTATTTAAATTACAATAAACACCCTATTTGGTCATTCATGGAATTACTAATACTAGGAAAACGGATACCCGTTAGTGTCCGAAGCCAAGAATAAACATCGGGCTGACCCGTGTCGATCTCTATAGCTGATTGGCTGCACGTGACTGGAATCCAACACAAAAATCGAGTCCTCGCTACGCTTCGGACAATTAAACGATTTGAGCAAATCAGCACCAACTATTCACAGGAGCCAAGACTCACACTCATACCCCTCACCCATTTAGAATCCTGCCATTTTGTGGCAATTTAAATTTCATCCAAAGCCGATCTGCTTCATGCAGTATGTGAAACCACTGGTAGATACTACACATCATGAATTCAGCTGATGACGACAGTATATCCCGTATAAATAAATATCACAAATGTATGTACTCATTAAAAAATTATTCAATAAAGCTTGATATCTAGCATGATTGGCAAGATGCATCAATTAACAATGTGACATGCGCGCAATGCTTTTCTACAAGTATATATAACACCCATGTCCTAATATTATAAATAATGTCTATGCAAATGTCTCATTATGATGTCTGATTGGCTATCTCTGCATACAGAATGTGTGACAGGTTACAGCTAATTGATTAATATTGGTCCATATAAACTAGAGTTAGAATAGAAAGAGTTAGAAACTATTATAACAGAAGTTTTTTTTACTAGAGCTTCATAGGCAAAACCTTAAAGTAGAAATTTTTTTCTTAATTTTGTCAATCAACCTATCACACATTCCGGAAGAGCATCAGGAATACTATATTGCATGATGATTAGGATGCTAACATTTATTACCTAATATCTATTTACTATAGTGGCTTACTCCACCCCAGGTAATATATATATATATATTAGCCAATCAAATTTAACTAAGAGATAAGATTTTGCTTGATCCCCACCCCTTAAATTATTACCTAATAAATGTTAATGCCCTTATTTGGTTCATTATAACTTCCCATATTATGCCTCTTTGTACTAATAAAATTATTACATGAATATGTAATCTATATGATAGTAGTTATCTTTGAAAAAATCAATTTTAGTTAGTTGATTTAATGATCAACTAATGTTGACTAGTTGATTTATATGGCTAACATTTCATAATTATAAATGCATTTGAAGAATAAGAAGTTAATCCTTCTCAGTAATAAAAAGGTCCTTCAAGCCATTTTATGGCCAGTGATCTATTGGATAAAAGTGTTATTCTTCATTTTGTATAATGTATAACAATAGTTTTATCAGCTTATAATCAATACTTTAACCACATGCAATTAATTGACTAGTATTTTATAAAATTATACTTGAATTCAACTTTGTGATCCATAAAAATTGATTATTCAATAAAAAAAACTGTTGATATGCACTCAATAAAATAAAAGGTTCAAATTAAATTGAAAGCCTGTTTAACTAATAATAATTTTTAATATCAAGACCAATGATCCTTCAGTTCATTCTAAAAAGAACAGGACTGATCTGGTAGTGATTTGAACTAGTTGGATATAATTGGTTAACCGACCTGAACTGAATGAATTTTAGGTAACTGGTTGAGTAAGTGCTTAATCAGTTGACCTGTACAACCAGTTGAGAATTAGTTGACAAAATGTAAATGACATCATAAAAGAGCAAAGGTCTCAAAAAGTTCTGAAAAGAAAATGAATAAACATAGTAGACAAGGCAAAAATTTGAATAAAGGTCTGTGAATTCCTGAAAGTAAACATAAAGTAATCTTAATCGGTTGATTCAGTCAACACCAAATATTTTCATTCGGTTAACCGATTAAGGAAAATTTTCTCAGTTCAAATTACTATAATCTGGTTCCTGAATGGACCAAAGGACAATCAGTTTAGACTGAACTAATTAACATAACCATATGAATAGAATTGCTATAATATCATTGCCAAAATGAAATAGTAATTAAAAAAATGAATGTACATTTATTGATGAATTAAATATATATATATATCAGATAATAACTATTAAAAAATAATGTTTTAATATTTAATCAATTTTGCTATTTTACTACTTTACAGAAATTAGCACTTTTTTGATAAGTTTAAAATAGTTTAAGATAATATTAAAGTTATTAATATTATTTTTTTTATAATTAAAAGATTATTTTAAGATTTAATATCTAAAAATAATAATAATATTATAGTTTAATAATTATAAATTATTATAAATAATCTTATAATTATTGTTTAAAATTATTTTAAGATTTTTTAAGATTTTATTAAGATTTTTTAAAATGATTATAAAATTATTTTAAGATTATTTTAAGATTATTATAAGATTATTTTAAGATTATTATAAGATTATTTTAAGATTATTTAAAATTGTTTTAAGATTATTATAAGATAGGATTATTATAAGATTATTTTAAAATTATTATAAAATTATTATAAGTATAATAAGATTATTATAAGATATAATTTAATAATTTTATTATAATCTTTAAGATTATAATAAATTAATAAAAAATTAGTTAGTTTCTGTAAAGCATATATATTAATGCAAATTATTTATAAATAATTATCTAAAATTAAAGCAATTATCTAGATAAATTATTTGCTAAACAAAATCATTTTCTGTTATCTATATTATCCAGATAATCTAAATAAAAGATCTAACAGATCTGAACACTGAAAATAAGAATAGACAAATTTACAGTTATACAGTGTGAGACAGCAAGAGACACCCAATCTATACTATAAGGTGCCAATTTTTGGTGCTTATATAATCATTTTTGATTGGATAATTTTGATACAATTGATTCTATATCTTTTCTTTTTTTTAAATTAAATGCTAATTTTTTAAACTATTATAAACTTTAACTCCTTATAACTTACTTAAAATAAAAAATAAGAAAAAATCCTCTGATAGAAATGTAGTTTAACTAAAAATATATCATTTTGTTAAAGGTTTTTTGATTTAATTTTTTTAAAGAGCTTTGCCAATTTAAAGTTGTTTACTAATAAAGAGTAGATGTCTTTTGCTATTACATACTGTACAAAGAATTGTATTTTGTGTAATAGTGAATTTGATGATTATTTTATGTCCATTTTAGGTTCAAATAAGCCCAAGCTAGATTTATTTAATCTTACTTTGGGTTCAAGTAAATTCAAATAACCCAAGCTAGGTTTATTTAACCCTACTTTAAGTTCAAATAATAATATGAATTCAAATTATACAAGAAAGTATCTCAACCTAGAGTTTAGCACTTGTTACTTAGATTTGAAGGGCTAATAATTCAAATAGCTACAATTGACGCTTCTAATTGCTCAATTATAATAAAATTATTGCTCATCACAGGTCATGTACATTTTTTACCAATTATGTATAAATAATTACAGATTACATAGATTATATATCATAAAAGATTTATAATATTTCAAAAGGACCCCGAAATATACATAAATAGGTTAGATATGAGTTTGCTTATTTTTGAGGTTTTTTATGCAGATTTTTTCTATTTATAGTAATTTTTTGCTTATTTTTGAAGTTTTATCTGCAGATCTTTCTTTTTTAGTAATCCTATAATTAACCTGACCTATCTATGTATATTTCGGGGTCCTATTTCAGATTATCTACTTTTTTATTAAAATTTTTAGCATAGCAATATAAATTTGAATCTTAAAACTATGCAAGAAAGGTGCATTTTATTTACTAATTTATTTTTTACTTTTTATTGATTTAGATCATATTAATTCAGCTCTTTTTTTATTTGTTAAGTTTGTAAGTATATATATTTATTGATCTAACTATTCATAAACATTTACTATTTATTCTATTTTATTTATATAGATTTATAAGATACATAAATAAATAAAATTTTTATTATGGAATGTGTACTTGTGACAAAGATAGAAAAAAATATATATAGGAAAATAAAAATATAAGGAACAAAGATACTAGAAAAATGATTTGTAATGAAGTATTTTTTGTTGAAAAAGTAAATGTTATTAGCTAAAATTAGTTTTTCACAATAAGAACTTCAGAATTACCTTATTTTAAAAATAAATAGAAGTTTAGGAGAGTGACAAAAATCAGGTGATTTTTTAGAGGGGAGGGGTAAAAAAAGTTGAATTATATATAAGAACCTGACTATATATATATTGAGAAAGAGGAAGAGGGATAGGCCTCTGATAAAAAATAATCAGGTGATTAATGACACAGCCCTTAAAAGATTCTATTTTCTGGTTTAAAGTGCTGAATTAGTAAATTAAATAGTCATAATTAGTAGTAAAATTTGTTTTTTTTGTTAAACATTCTCTGGTAAGTAATTTTGTAAATAAGCATATACTTTAAAATAGAATTGTACATTACTTTTCTTAAAATAAATATATCATTTATTTTATTTAAAATCAAATATTGAATTATTAAAATTAATTTTACAAACTATCTAGTTGTAGAAATTAATTTTCATACTTGCTATAATTATTACAAAATTTTTCAAACACAAATATAGATGAGTACACAGCAAGATCATGCTTAGAGTATATATAATATATATACTCTAAGCAAAGTTTTGCTATATACTCACTTATATATTATTACTATAGCTATTTAAAAAAAGTTTAAATAAAAAATATAGTCCTGTTCAATTTCTAAAAAGTCTAGTTCTAAATTAGTTATATAGTATAAAAAAGAAAACCAATAAAGCAATTAGGGTGGTAACAGATATTAAAAAATATTTTAAGGAGGAGGAGGTCTTTAATATCTTATATTATTAAATATAGAAGTTTATAATAGCCAATCAATTTGCTCTTATATAGAGGGAAGGAGGTAGGGGTATAGTAAAATAATATTACGTAATATATGTTACTACCCTTTTATATTTACAGTAAATTACCAGATACAAGACCCAGGTCTTTTATATTCTACTAATTTTAAACCCTTAATAGACCTCAGGTATAGTACAGGACCCCGAAGAACTCTGATACAACTCAGATGATTCTAGGCTAAAGCCAGGTGCATTTATATGTTTTTGATTATTTAATTAAAATTAGTGTAAGGGTTAGTTAGAGGTTAGGGTTAGGGCTTGGCTTATAAGTAAAATTGTCTTCCTGACATTTTTTATTAATATTTCTAGACAGGTTTAGATACTCGTTTTTTGTATTTTTGGCATTTTTCACTTTTTTTCTTTGTTTTTGTCTCGTTGGGCTGATCTGTAAAGATCAAATTTTACAATTTGATTGGCTTTCTATCATGTGAACGCACCTGGCTTTAGACAACCTCTAAAAAGGAAATTTTGTATAGAAATTCATCAAACGTTGCATTTTTATTTAAATTTTGCTCTATTTTATATATCTATTTGGCTAAAATACTGCTAAAATTATACAAACTCAGATCTGAGTTGTATTAGAGTTCTTTGGGGTCCTTATAGTATATAGCTAAGAGTTCATATTGTATAGTGTAAAAATTTGAGATGCATATATACTTTGCATTTATAATATGCAATTTACATTTTTTAAAAAAAAAACAACATTTAATTAAAGAAGATCCTGCAATCTGCATTTGGGTATAGTATATAGTGGGTCTATTATCTAGAGGGATCTTGTATTCTGCAATTTATAATATTTGATTTATACTATCAATTGAAGCATTTAATAATCTTAGTAAAAATTAGTGAATTCTTAAATAAAAGTACCAAATTTAATTATAGTAATTTTTTTTAACTTCAAAGTGCCTATCTTGGAACTCAAAACTTTTTATTCAAGATATTAGGGCCATCAGTAGTGTTTCTATGAACCTGAATTGAACTTAGATCAAGTTTAGGTTCAGGTTCAGGTTCAATATTGAACCTGAACCTGAACATTTTTTAAAACATATGCAGGTTTAGTTTAGTATTGAACTTTTAGAGCTGGTTTAGGTTCAGTTCAGGTTCTGTTTATAAGTTTATAAACATGTTTAGATTTAGTTTAACATTCTTATAGACTAGTGCTCTTAGGTTTGGGTTCAGGTTTGGTTTGCCAGACCAGACTCAAACTCTAAATTTTATTATTCCAAACTTCATACTAAACTCAAATTCAATTATAAGTTTGGTCAGAGCTAGTTCCAAAGTTTGCAAGCTAGTTTGAGTCTAAATATACATATATATAATTTTGGATACTAAACAAGTTTACTTAGAGTAATAAATATAAATCAATTAGTAAAATTTAGAGAATTATAGCATTTTGTATAATTTTATTAATAAAATTATTAAAAATCTTATTTATATGAAATTTTACTAATTGATAATAATTTCTTGTACTAATTAAACTTGTTTAGTACCAAAAATATATCAATTGGGCATATTTATTTTACTTTTCTTAAAATTCAAAGAAAGGTTGCTTTAATTTTAAAAATTTTTATTATAAATTCAAAATTAAGCATCTTTGGTGTAAATTTTAAGAAAATAAAATAAAATCTATTGAAATATGTAATTTTTGTTGCTAAACAAGTTTACTTAGAGCTAAAAGTTAGAATCAACTAGTAAAATTTAAAGAATCATAGAAATATGTATAATTTTATTAATAAAATTATAAAAATTTCTATTATTCTTTAAATTTTACTAATTGATCATAACTTCTTGCACTAAGTAAACTTGTTCAGCATCAAAAAATACATCAATTTGGTATAATTTATTTTACTTTTCTTAATAAAATTTGAAAAAAGAATGCTTGATTTTGGAAATTTTTATTAAAAATTCAAAATTAAGTATCTTTAATGTAAATTTTAAATATGTTGTATTTTTTGGTACTAAACAAGTTTACTTAGAAAAAAAATTAGTTTATATTAATTAAATTTAGACAATCATAGAATTTGTATAATTTCATTAATAAAATATTAAAAATTTTTTATATGAAATTTTACTAATTGATTATAACTTATTGCACTAAGTAAACTTGTTTAGCACCAAAAAATAGATCAAATTGGTATTATTTATTTTATTTTTCTTAAAATTTGAAAAAAGGATGCTTAATTTTAAAATTTTTATCAAAAATTTAAAATTAAGCATTTTTGACATAAATTTAAGGAAAATAAAATAAAATATACCAATATGATGTGTTATTTGTTACTAAACAAGTTTATTTAGAGCAAAAAGTTAGTTTAAATAAGTAAAATTTAGAGAATTATAGAAATTTGTATAATTTTATTAATAAAATTATACAATTTTTTTATTTTTGAATCAACTCTTTCTAATGATTCCTTGTACCAAATTTTCTACAAATCCTGATTTATAAAAACTTTAGAGTTAGTATATTTGTATATAACAAAGACTTTATTTAGAAACAACTTAAATAAAAAGTTTTAGATCAGATTTGAGAAACCTAAAATTAGAAATGAAAAAGAACTCTTCTTTGGGTTTGGCTTTTCAAGTAGAAGACTTTATTTCTATAAAAGATGTAGCAGAGCTATAACCTTAAAGTTTTTTAGCAAATGTAAAAGTTCAGATAGAAGCTTACTTTTGGTCAAGTATACTATTTTTTAAAGTATGGAACCTATACTCTTTACAAGTTTTGATACTTTCAATATTTTTTTTTTTAGTTTTTTCAAAATTTTTGCCAAAAAGTAAAAAATCCAATTTATTCTTTTCAAAAGATTAGCAATTTACTTTTTTTAATTTGGAAATGTGCCTAACTAATCAGAGCTAGATTATGAGTAAATTTTAGTTTTTGCAAAATAAACAATAAATAATACATGAGGTTTATTTAGAAAAAAAATCCAAACAAAAATTTTTTCTAGAATTTTTTTTAGGTACAGTTTTCTTTTTTATATATATAGAATATTTAGATAGACTTTTGTCTATACAGTATTATATAATTTTTATTTAATAGCACTTTCATCCTTTTTTCTTTGTTTTCTTTTTTTCTTTGTAATTTTTCTTTTTTTAGGCTTTGTTAATAGGATAGAATTTTTTTTTGTTTTCTTATTTTTTATTTTTATTAATTTTGTTAGTATTTTAGATCTTGTAGTTACTTTTTTCTTTTTTATTTTCTTTTATTTTCTTTGCTTTATCATCATTTTTTCTTGTATAGTTGAGTTTTGGATATAATTATTTTTGTTATTAATGCTAGGTAGGAGGTATTTGAAGTAAAATTCTATATTACTTTTTGATGAGCTTGACAAAGTTTATATCTGCTTTATTCATAAGATAGTGTGACAAATCATACATAGGTGCTTTTAAAATAACTGAGTGATATCAAATTTTATATTAGATATTTATTTTATTATTATGATTTTTTATATAATAATCCAATACCAGTTTTAGAAAAAATATTAGCAAGATTTCAAAGAATAATAATAATAAAAAAAAAAAAAAAAAATTAATATTTTAATCATTGAGAATACTCTTTCTGACAATTCCTTGTACCAAAATTTTCAAAAAAGCTAAAACTGTAGTTAGTATATCTAAATATATCAAAACTTTACCAAGCTGCTATTGGGTACAAAGTCTATTTACTGAATATTTTGTACCTAAAATAGAAATAAAAAAAACTAGCAAACTTTTAAGCAAAACATTTTGGTAAGCTGTAGTACTATTGAGCAAAAAAATAGTAAAGAAACAGCTAGAAAAACTCTAGAGTTTTTTCAAGTCCTATAAATCTAAAAATAAAAGTAAAAATCTGGACAGATATACTATTCTATATAGTGTAACACTTACAAACCTCTTTTGTTTTAGTATTTTTTATGGCATCTCTTTGGTCTTTTTAAAATTTCAAAAAAGTAGGTATTTCAGTTTACTTTCTTCAAAAGATTGGCAGTGTTTACTCCTTTCAAATTAGAAATGCGCTACCAAATTAGAATCAAGTCACAAGTGAAATCAGATTCTTTGAGATAAACAATAAATAATATGTGAGTTGTTTTGAAGTAAAATTTGAAATAAAGTTTCTTTCTAGAATATTGATAAATATAGATCATTCTCTAAATAAAGTATTAGCTATATCTGAATAAATTTTTATTACTTATAAAACTTTTAAAAGTTTAGTCAAATACTTTTTAAAGATGCATACTATGCCTTACAATATATTTATAATATCTCATTTATATTTTACAATGTATATAATATTATTCATTTCACAATAAGTACACTAGCTAGTACACTATTTATTATACAATAACTAATATACACAAATATTTCTAAATACTGCTACTATAAAATGTTGTATTTATAAACTATACATGGCCTAAATATAATAAAAAAATTGAGTTTGGAATATTAATTCCCAATACATAGTACTTTTTACTTCTAGAAAACAAGTAGAACTAGTTAAGAAAACATCTTGCAACTTTCACTTACTAATTGCTTAGATTGCTAAAGCACCTTCTGACCTTTTAAACTTCACTTTTTATCTAGTTTTAAAACTATTGCATCCTACTGCATCCATGTTAAAAAACAAAAAATCCAAAAATAAAATATCAACAACTCAATTTAGTTTTTTGTTTTGTTATAAAAGTACTTTAAAAATTACAATCAACTATATAAAAAAAAAAGATTGTTGCTAACTATAATTATTCTAATTTTAGCCAATCAAACCAACTTCTGCTATGCTTGAGGTTTTCAAGGGCAATTTAAACACTAGTTTTCAAAAATTTTTGAGTATAGCGAAAGTTCATTTTGGCTAAAATTAAACCAAATGTAATTGGTAATAATCTTTTTTTTTTTTTATACAGTCAACTGTAATTTTTAAAGTACTTTTATAAGCAAAAATCATCATGTCATATGAGAATTTTTTTTTTGTAACATGCAATATAAAAATCAACTTGAGTTGTTAGTATTTTACCTTGAGTTTTTACTGTTTTTTAACTTGGAATACAGTAGGATACAAAGTTTCAAGAACTAAATGAGAAGCAAAGATTTAAAAGATCAGAAGGTAGTTCGGTGACCTAAGCAATTGGTGAGTGAAGTTGCATATTCTGATTTTACTAGTTTTGCTTGCCTATTAAAAAAATACTATTTCGAACTACATTCTAAACTGTACTTAATTTTTTTGTTATATTTATTTAGATTATGAGTATAATTTATAAATGCAACATTTTGACGATCGACGTATACTCTGCAGAAGACATCTGCCGAGTGCTCTAGGGAAAATGCCATAGCAAGACTTCGAAGGAAAAGAGATGCAACCATACCAGAAACAAGGGCAGCAGCCCTTGTCCTAAAGAAATGTAGTACATTAGACGTAATTAGAAGCGACAACGGAAAGAAAATAAAGAAAGTTCACAACACAAGAAGCAAAAATGGAGAAACGATAGCTCTAGTACAAATGACAATGACCAAGGAAAAGGAAGCGGAAACAACCCCTCTTCAGCTATTTCTAGTGCAAGTACAACAGACTCGACATCTTCAGACTGAATGGAGATTATGGAACGTGAGGCAGAGACGATAGAACTACAAAGACAGCTCAAAGTAGACAATAATCTTACGAAAAATTCTACGGTTTTTGATATGGAAGGTTCTGGAAATTTGGGCAATGATCGATCCGATCGATCAGGTGAGCGATTTCACCTGATCTGCAGATTGGTGTCAATAACACGAATCTAGATACGGAACCCATCAATGATGGGAAAATCGGAAACAAAGTTCTCCCCAGGAAAAAAAATCATGGACAAGTTTTTTCACAAAACTAACAAGGGGAAGGGCCACTTACTCCACCTTCTCACCCAGAATCAACATAAGCACAAAAAATAATAATGCATTAATGTTTGATATACAAAAACTCAATAAAATTTCTACTAATGACATAGTATCCACACTTCATAGCAAAATGGGTGAAGACTTCATAGGGGCCAAACCACATTTTGTCAGAGGAACTTGCATATATCTGGAAATAATATTTGTTGATGATCATAGAATGAGAAAATATGCAAAAGAGGGGATAAATATATTTCACCAAACCTTCTATAGTTATATCGCATCTAGATCTAACCAAGAATTGTTGTCAGTAAGACTGAAAAAAGTTCCAATCACAGACAAAGAAGTAATCACAGAGGAGATTAAAGGTGTTTCTGAAAATATGGGTGACATCAAAGCAATTAAACCCCTGTTATATGAAGGAACTCCAATACAATCTGAACAATGGGTTGTGATTTTTGACATAACTGAGGACAGTGAATTGACACAACGAATTCCAAGATATGTTAACATAATGGACCAAAAAGTGGTAACAGAATAGAAAGAAGCTCCTAAGCTTTGCTTTTTCTGTGATGGTGAAGGACATATAAAAAGAGATTGTAGGCTATTAAAGGAAGCCAACAATTTACGTTAACATTATAAAGAGTTCAAAGAACTTAATAAGCAAGTTACAAGAGAGGGTGCTTTAGAAAATGCTCAAACAAAAGTAGAAAAAAGAGTAGAAAATCCATATATTGATAATAGTCAGGAGATTGCCACACAAAAAACTGTAGTAGTGGATCAAGATGTAAATATGGAAAGGGAGACAACCCCATCTGAATCAGAGGAGGCACAATCAAACCTACAAATTGAAAAGGCAGTGAAATCCGGTAATGAAAAACCCTCAAATAAATTAACAAAGAACTTAAAAGAAAGAAACATTGTTCCAGTTACTCCAATTATGAATAGAGAAGAGAGTAATCAGAAAAATGATAATAGGTCATATGACCAGCATACCCTAATGAACAACAGAACTAAAAATACAATGCAACCAATGGAGGATGATGGATTTATTGAGGTTACCCACAATAAAAAAAAGAAAAATAAAACGGATAAACAAGAAAAGAGAGAACTTATAGGTCCATACAAAAATTCAAAACATCACAATAATGAGAGAAGAACATGTAATTACAGTTGCAACATTAAATGTTAAAGGACTTAATAATAGAAACAAATGCAATGAAACATTAACCCTCCTCAAATCATATAAATTAGACATTATATTAATTCAAGAAACCAATCTAAATGATGTATCTATACAGAACTTTCTTAAGAACCAATGGTATCTAGACTCAATATGGTCGTTAAAGGTAGCTATACTAGCAGGAAATAGGAAAATAAGCTTCAGCAATCAACAAATTCAATATAATGAAAGAGTAATAATAGTTAACTTTCAACTAAAGCATTTAACTTTTCAAGTTACAAATGTTTATGCACCCCCAAATATCTCAGATAGGTGTGAATTTCTGAAGTCATGGGTACCTAGTAGAAATACAAATGCAATTAACATCATAGCTGGTGACTTCAACATGAATCTAAACCCAACAAATGACAGAATTAGTCAATCCATTTATATCTAAGGAAATTGTAGCTGATCTCAGAGATAAGGAGTCGACCTCAGACTGGGATTACTATAAGGTTCGGTGCCAATTAATTTATAGAGCTTGTAAACCACCCACTGCCCCAGAAACTCATATACAAAAAATACATAAAAGATTAACAGAACTAAATAATAAAATAGCCAGAGATCCTCAACTAACGAACCTAAGTATTGTAGTAGAACAGTTGAAGTTGGAGCTACAAGAGGAGTTGAAATTTCTGACAAAAAAGTGGCAGCTAAAATCAAATATCAAGTGGTTAGAAGAAGGTGAAAAATCAACAAAGTACTTTTTTGAACGCTACAAATCAAGAACATCACGGGAGGCAACAAATTTAGTTAGAAATCCTGAACTACAAGCTGTAGAAGATCAGTTAGAAATTTTGCAGTACATCAGGAATCAATTTGAAGCGATATATCAAGATGAACCGGTAGAGATAGAAGCAATAGAGGCCCTTACTAATGACCTTCCATCAGTATCACAGCAACAAAATGAGGCATTAATAAAAGAAATCAGCTTACAAGAAGTCATGGATACAATAGATAAACTTCCAAATTATAAAGCACCAGGTTCAGATGGAATAACATATGAATTTTACAAGACTTATTGTGAGGAAGTTTCTCTAGTTCTTAAGGAGGTTTTCAATAAAGCACTAGGCTTGGGTATAATCCCAGACTCATGGAGAAAATCAGTAATTACCCTGCTCTCTAAAAAGAATGAGGCCCTTGAAAATATTGGTAATTGGAGACCCATCTCACTAGTAAATGCAGATGCTAAAATCTTTATGAAGATCATGGCGAACAGACTTAACTATATCTGCAAAAACATTATAGATGACTATCAAGCAGGCTTTGTAAAGGACAGATCAATTGTTGATGCAGCCTTGGACATTATAAGTACAATGAGAAGTCAAGAAAATCAGTCTGATACAGCTTGGCTACTCTTCTTAGACCAAAAAAAAGCCTTTGATAGTGTGAATCATAACTATCTAATATAAGTACTTAGAAAAATGGGCTTTAGCTTCTTTTTTGTGAATCTAATTAGAAACCTTTTTGGAAACTTAGTAGGGCATATAACAGATGCAGGTTTGCTCTCCACTCCATTTAAGATTAGAAGAGGAGTCAGACAAGGTGACCCTCTCTCCCTCCTACTTTATGTGATAGCTTTTGAGCCTCTTTTTAGGTTGTTAATTTCAAGATATATGGAGCTCCTACAGGATCTACTACATTCAAGATAACTGCCTATGCTGATGATCTAACAGTAGGACTAGGCTCAATAGAAGATTGGAACACATTAATGAACTTTTAGCAAAATATAAAATGTTAGCAAATGCAGTAGTAAATAAGAAAAAATCTAAACTGTTACCTCTAACAGAAAAGGCTAGTCAGACAATATTACCAGGTGAGAGAAACTTCGACAAATTAGAAAAAAATGGAACAATTAAAATCCTTGGATTTGAGGTAGATAAAAAAGGTCAACCAAGCAAAATCTTTAAAAAAACATTACCACAAAACTAAAGAAGCTAACAAAGAACATGAAAAGAAGAGGCCTCTCATTTAAGGGTAGAATTCTAATAGCAAAATCACTTCTATTATCGAGAGTGTGGTTTGCTTCTTATATACCTCTCCCTAACAAAAAGCAATTAGGAAAAATTAATGAGATAATGATCTCCTGAATAAAGAACAAGTCAAGGCTCCTTCCAAGATATGCGATATATCAACAAACACAGGAAAATAATGGGTTAAATGCCCCAGTCCTTATAGACATGCTTGATGCAAGGTTAATAATGGTTTGGATGAAACTCTGGACTTGCAAAAACTTCTGGGCAACAAATGAGAGATTGAAAATAGAATCTGCACTGCTTAGAAGATGGAAAAAAACAGTACAAAAGGTTCTTTCCACCTCACCAATTCAGCTAAAAGGTTGGCTTTGCGAATGGAAACCATACCTCACAGCTTGGAAGTGACTAAAAGGGGAAATACCTGATAGCAGCAAGAATTGGCCTTGGAACCTAGAGGACCTCAGAATTATGGGAACAACTGCAAATAATATAACAACAGCAAAAGCTGCAGACTACCTCAAAAAGTTATCTATTACGAGTACTCTTACACAGACAAACTTTTTTAGTAAACCTAACAGCAAAGAAAACTGGGCATGGTCACTAATAAAATGGGCACCGAATATTAAAAAAGATATCTTCTGGAGGTTACTCCACAAAGCACTTCCCCTAGGTACAAGAATAGTGCACATAGACCCAATGATCTCACGTGACTGTCCATGGTGCCCTGATGAAATACAGACAATAGAACATTTTGCAATGGGTTGCC
>QKWP01001105.1:80098-91723 GCA_003550325.1 Gigaspora rosea
CAAAGAAAACTGGGCATGGTCACTAATAAAATGGGCACCGAATATTAAAAAAGATATCTTCTGGAGGTTACTCCACAAAGCACTTCCCCTAGGTACAAGAATAGTGCACATAGACCCAATGATCTCATGTGACTGTCCATGGTGCCCTGATGAAATACAGACAATAGAACATTTTGCAATAGGTTGCTGCATTAGTCGTAAGATGTGGGAACTTGCATATAATACATTTGGACTTTCACAAAGAGTAGATCCTCCAACCACAATGGAAGAAATATTCACAGCATCTAATGCTGGATTAACTCAATCACACAAGTCGATTGTCTGGCTGCATATCACAGTAATATATGAAATTTTGGTCTGGTTTTCAAATAGGCAGTGGGGTAATGTTATGATGTCGGAACCAGCAATACAGTTCATCTGGAAGTCCAGAATTGCAAAAGAAATAAATGTGGCATTGAAATGCCGACTACTAAAGAAAAAGGAAAGAGCTTTTTTGAAAAATGTATATAGTGCAAATAAGTTAGAAAATAATTGTATATAATATTTTGTATATATAATTTAGTATAATAAAGAGCGTCATTTGACGTCCCCAGATAATCGCTATCTCAGGGTTTAAAAAAGAAAAAAAATGCAACGTTTATAGTGGTAGTGGTTAGAAATGTCGTGTATCTACAATCTAAGTTTAATAATGTATTACGAAACTTAATAGTTTATTGTAAATTAATGTACTTATTACAAAAAGATTAATATACACATTGTGAAAAATGATATTATGAATCAAATTAATGTGTTGTAAGACTATAATACGCGTCTTCAGAAAGTATTAACTAATTTTTTGAAAATAATAAAATCTCGTCAGTGTATAGCAGATACTTTATCCGGGGTACGATCAACATTTTTTCCGGGGTGTTTTAACAACCAATCAAAATAAACTTCCGCTATGCTGTATTTTCTCTCTTTTCTCTTTTTTTCTTCTTGTACACGTGTTTTGTTTTATCCAGGACGATCAAAATTTACGTTCTCCGATTGGTTAATTCTCATGCGCCACGTCACATTACTGCAAAAGTTCTCACATGTGATCAACCAATCACGAGAAAGTTATCCTATATACCCATTGATACTTATACCATTGTGCCACATATTGTACGTATGTACGTACGTACAGTACATACTTCCGACAAAATTGTAATTATATCCAATTGTTAAATAATAATATTAACATTGTCAATATAAACTTTAAAAGTTAATATTGTTGGTGGATTTCAATTATAATTGTGAATAAGTCATAAATATGATTATACTATTTTATTAAGTATGTATTAAGCATAACAAATTGTAAGTATAGATAACAAATGATTAATTTTGTTATTTATTATTATTAAACATTTGTTGACCCGGTTTTATTCGGGTTGTGCAAACCGATTCCAATCTCTACTTTCTTATTTTAATTTTTCTTAATCATTGACAATATTTTGTCATGGATCGAAATATTTTATAAATAAGCTCTATTTTTTACTCAGTTGTGTTAAGTTAAAATACTTTTTTTTCACCACCATAAAATGTCGCAAAAAAAAATCGGTACTAACACAGGTAATATATCCTTTAAATTTCATAATATAAAATCTATCTGCCATTCAAGTATGACTAAAATATAATTTCTATCACAACTTACAGAATTCCCCAAAGATTTAGTTATTCCAGACGTCATAAAGGTTCCTCCTGGAAACATTTTCAAATTCGCGTTGCATGCTACTGCATTATTTTACTTTAAGTGGTCTACTGAAGCCGATGGTCCAACTTGCACATTTTGTATTTATCCCATTTTAATTCATATAAATTCCGATTAATGTGATGATTATATTTATATGATAAATTTATTCTTCAATAGGCGGAAGTGACGGATATTACTTCAATGACGCTAAAGACGTTGCCAATGCTCCGTATTCATATTTAGCTCATGTAAAAGTTAATGACTCAGCAACGGGTGATGAAAGTATGTGTTCATCTTACAATCTAAAAGCTTAAACTTTATAACTTTCTAACCCACTAATTATAATTTAGTCGGTTCCAGTTTTCCAACATGCACTGTAAAATCTCTTCTCATGGATGATACTTCTTCTTTTGAATACAAAGTAATTGCTGCAGCTAAACCACCTAATCCAGCAGTTGATCATAGCTGGGGCTTAACGGAAGCTTTTGTATGCCTTTTTTTCTTTCTTTTAGTGATTTTAACCAGAATTACATATTTTATAAACCAATATTTAAATTTTATTATATAGAATCATAAAGGAACTGGTGCATTCAGTGATATTACTTATATCCAAGTAGTTAACACTGCTAATGGTCGTTCTCCAGCCGATAGTGAATGTGAGATTCGTTTTTCATTTGGATTAATGTTAATTATTAAATAATTTTATGAAAACTTATTAACGATTTATTTTAGATGCTGGCAAATATCCTGACGGACATATTTCCAGTGTTCCTGCCCATGGTACCTTCTTATTCTATAAAAAAGGTTAACGTATATATCTATAGTTATTTTTACAGTTTATAGAATTGACAATTTATTATTACATTTAAATGATCTATGTATATTAATATAATACAATTATTACATTGAATAAAAATTCTTATCACCAAAATAAAAAGTCAATTGTTATGTTTACTATAATTTTTCCTCTATATGTGCTTCTGTGGATGGTTTATTTTATTATTTTTTTTTTATTTAGTAAGTACATATATATATATAGGACGGTCTAAGTCGGTTTGAACAAAAAACTTTTTCTTGTAGCAGTCAAGATGCAATTTTGTTGGAAGAACAAGAACGTTCAGGTTTAACACCGATTTTAGCTTTGTTACAATTTGCTGGGAAAGCCGGTGCTACAATTAAAAATTTCTCACTCGTAACATTGATGTAATACAATAGAGATTTTAGGAAATACTAATAAAAATTTATAGGTTTCCCAATATAGTATTAAACACTGCTTTTAACATCCTGTCTGAACTAAAGCTGCTGGTGAAACTAATTAGTTTCAACAGGTGAAACTGATGAAACTGGTGAAACATAATAGCCAAATTGGTGAAACTGGTGAAATGGTGATTATGGTGATATTGGTGATACTGGTGGTACTGGTGAAACTGGTGAAACTGGTGGATTGGTAATACTGGTGATACTGGTGAAACTGGTGAAACTGATGATATGGTAAAACTGTGATTCGTAGGCGAAATGTGGCGTGCATACATATAAAACTTTTTTCATACTATGTTAACGACTTGTGCCGATTAATTGAAAGTTATTGTGCTCGTTAAGACGAATCTAACGGTGGTTATACAATCTAAATCGGCCCAGTGGGTAGTGAGATATCATTAAAAAACGATTGGCAGACTATATAAAATCTCTATGTTAGTTTGCATAGAGATTTTATATAGTCGGCCAATCGTTTTTCAATGATATCTCACCATCTATTAGGCCGATTTGGATACGTCTCAACTAGCTTTACAACTCTCAATTGATCGACACAAGTCGTTAACTTAGTACGAAAAAAGTTTTATATGTATGCACACCACATTCCGCCTATAAGTAATTTTTTTATATGTGATTTGCATCACATTACAGTTTCACCAATATCACCAGTTTCACCAGTATCACCAGTATCACCAATTTCACCAATTTCACCAGTTTCACCAGTTTCATCAATGCTGATTGTGATTGGTGATTGGTAAAAGTCAGTGCACCATTACAGTTTAGTTTTACCAGCAGCTTTAGTCTGAACCTATAAAAAAAGTTTGTTCAGTTATTGTAGGTATTGTCCAAAAAAAATGTTCAAAATGGAGTCGATTTTCTGAATGCCAGTATGTCATTGTACAATTTTTATACCGTGATGTAAAAAAAGAAATTCTCGGGTCGAAAACATTAGGTATAAACACTGTACAAAATAAGTACAATATACAGTATTTTTTTTTGAACAATAAACAGAATAACTTTAGAAAATTTTTAGAACATTGCCGACAAAATTTGGACAAAGTTTTTTATAGGGTGATATTTGATTAATAATTCTGGTTGGTTTAGTATCAAGAGTTGTGAAAAATGGATTGCTACCAACACATCACACATAATTTATCCCCTTATGATTATGCGAAAGCATAATATGTATTGTATATGCTTCGCATAATTAAGTAAAAAAGGCATAAAATGCATGTGGATGAGATGTGATTGGTAGAAGATGTATTGAAACAGGCGAAACTTCTGAAAACTTCTGAAAACTTCTGATGCAGAAAGTCTGAGATATTCTGAAGATTTTCACATAATTGATATTGAAAATGTCTTGTTTAAGAAAAAATATGTTATGTCAAATATACTTTTTATCATTTTGATAGATCTACAATGCAGGGTAAGATTTTTTAAATTTTTTTAAAAAAAAGAAAAAAAAGAAATTCAAGAAGTTTAAATATATAGACATTTTACTCTCATGTCAAGAAAATTCCGGGCTGTAGATTACTGAAGATTTTTCTGAACTGATTCTGGAGCCCAATATCCACCAATTAGAATCAACTAAATTGACAACCCTTTTAAAATTTTGAATTTTTTTAAACATTCTAGCGAAGATTCTCAATAACAATTTAATTGATGATTTGGATAAGATCTGCAGAATTACTATATTGGGACAATAGTAAATTTTGGAGATAAGTACAATATAAACTTTTATTATATGCTGAAATCTTACAACTACCTCTATGGTAAGTGATTTTTTTATTAAGCTAACAGCTCAAGTCAATTAATTGAAAGTTGTAGAGCTCACTGAGATGCATCTAATAGTAGTTAGATCATTCAAATTGGCCTAGTATACACTGAGATATTACTATAAATGATCAGATGACTATATAAATTCCATGTAAACAAGGTGATTGTAAGATTTCAGCATATAATAAAAACATAGTAAATCCAGTGTAAATCCTCCAAATTCAAATATAAAAATTCTGCAGATCTTATCTGAATTAGCAATTAATCAAATTCAGTACAAATTTTTTATTGAATTTGATTTATGGTTATCAAGAAACCGCTAGAAGTTTTAAAAAACTTGAAACATTTTAGAAAAAAAACTAAAATTAAGCAAATTTACTCTTTTTTAAACTTTAAATAATGATTTCTCAACAGGTGACTATTCTAATTCAATGAAATTTTGTTTTTATCTTAATTGGCCAGAGAATAGTGACGGACCCTTAGTTTCTATGCAAAGTGAAACAAAAATTACCTTCCTGATGTGCTTCAATTGTAAAAATTTTAACAAATTTTACTTTTTTGATATATTTGCATATATGTGATATAAATCTTATCAGAAATGGAATTTGGAAATTTTTTGTCTGTCCACATGCGTGTCTATATTTGTGCTTTAATGTTACAATATATGCATATTAATGCATTTGTGTAATATGATGAACATCATATGATGGGCTCCGGACATATAATGCTATGCATTAGCCTAGTTCTATAAGTTTGTAAAAAATTTTTTGTCAAATTTGGTTAGGCAAACATAAAGAAATATCAATAAAATTTAAAAAAAAATTAGCTATAGCTTTTTTTTTACAGATGTCTAAACTTTGAACAAACACTTACCTAATCAAATTAAATCAAATTTTTTATTTAATTCTATAATCATATAGAATTAAAATAAAAAAATTGATTAAATTTGATCAGATAAGAGTTGAGCTATCATTGTTCAAATTTAGATATCTGTAAAAAAAACAAGGCTGTAGCTAAATTATTTTTTAACTATTAATTAATATTTCTCTATATCTACTGATCTAAATTTGATAAAAAATTTTTTATTTTAATTCTACAAACTCATAGAATTAAAATAAATAAAATTTTATTAATTTGGATAGTTAATTGTTGAAAAATTATTAGTTAATTTTTTTAATTTGTGATCCATATACCAAACAGTGAAAATCTATAGTAATATATGGAAAAATCAAATATTGTTTATCAAATTTCTGGTATCTGGCACTGTTAAAGCAATAACGAATTTTTTTACTAAGCCAGCCTTCCTTCTTTGCTAAACAAAAGTTGTAGAGCACATTCTTGTGATTCTAATGGTAGTAAAACATTAAAATTGGCCAAGTAGATCACAAGATATGGCACTACCATTTATTACCTAATATCCATTTACTATAGAGGCTTACCCCACCCTAGGTAATATTTTTGTCAAATTTAATTGGCTAAAACTTTTACCACCCCCTAAAATATTATCTAATAAATGTCAGCACCCATATCGTTAAACGCATTTTACAACCATATAGAATTTCTATGTAAACAATAATATTTTTTATATAGAAACTCTATATGGCTGCAAAATGTTTTTTAATAATATCTTGCAATCTACTGGGCCAATTTTAATAATTTTATCACTATTAGAATCGTAAGAATGTGCTCTACAACTTTTATTTAGTAAAGAAGAAAGGTTAGTTTAGTAAAAAAATTCATTATTGCTCTGATAGTGCCAAATTTTAAAAATTTTATAAACAATAATTAATTTTGCCAATTTTACTATATATGGTAATATAATATAAGGTTAGAGTAAGAGTAAAGGTTAGTGTTAGAAGTTAGAGTAGAAAATGGTATAGTATACCAAAATTTTGCAAAAATTTTTTTTGTTAGAGCTCAAAAGATAGTTATGTAGATAAAATTTTTTGATATTACAAGTTTTAGAAAATTTTTTACTTGTTACACAAAGAAAATTTGCTTGTTACACCTGATCTTCAAATTTAATTGATAGATTATTTGGGTGTGATATACAAGCACTTCGCAAGGTGCAATATCTAACTAATTCTTTAAATTTAAATATATTTTTTATCATGTACTTTCATAGAATTTGGTTTTTTTTAACTTTGTAAAGATATTTTAGCAACTATTTAACCAAATTCAATAGATTTTTTATTGTAACTACAAATATGTAATAGTAAAATAAGAATATCAATTTTTGGTTATATAGATATCTTTGTTCAAAGTTTACAAAAATTGTGCTGCAACTATTGGTAAATATTTTGAAAATATTTTAACAAATATCTAACCAAATTCAATATTTTTTTTTAATTCTACAGATCTATAAAATTCAAATAAAAAATTTTATCAAATTTATATAGATAGTTGCTAAGATACCTTTATTTAAAGTTTTAAAAATGTTCAAAATACCTATCAAAATAATAACTATAGCAAACTTTTAAATAAAAATATTTTGACAATTACCCAATCTAATTAATAAATTTTTATTTTGATTTACAAATCTGTAAAATTCAAATAAAAAAATATCAAATTTGATTAGATAGTTGTCAAGATATTTTTATTCAAATTTTTGGAAATATTCAAAGTACCTATCAAAATAATAATTATAGCAAAATTTTTATAAAACTTTGAATGAAAAATCATAATAATGATTAAATAAAATTCAATAAATTTTTTTTTATTTTGATTCTACAAATCTATAGAATTCAAATAAAAAAAAAATCATCAAATTTAGTTAAATAGTTGTTATAATATTTTTATTCAAAGTTTTGAAAATATTCAAATTAACTATTACAATAATAACTGTACCAAACTTTTTATAAAATTTTAAATAAAAATATTTTGACAAACTTCTAACCAAATTCAATAATTTTTTTGATTTTGATTCTACTGATTTATAAATTTCAAATTAAAAAAGTTAATCAAATTTGGTTGAATAGTTGTCAAAATATCTTTATTCAAATTTTGAAAAAATTCAAAATGCCTATTAAAAAACAACTGAAGCAAAATTTTTATAAAACTCAGAACAAAACAATATCCAACCAATTCAATAACTTTTTTATTTTGAATTTACAGATTTTTAAAATTCAAATAAAAAATATATCAAATTTGGTTAAATGATTGTTATAAGAGCTGTATCAATAATTATTTGATTATTTTTTATTAGAGCCTCTTCTTCTTCTTCTCTTTTAATATATAGTCAGGTTCCTTATATATAATTTTCCTTTTTTTACTTCCTCTAAAAAATTATCTAATTTTTGTTACTCCTCTAATATCTTTATTCAAAGTTTTGTAAATATTTACAATGACTATTAAAATAATAACTGTAGCAAAATTTTTATAAACTTTGAACAAAGCATATCCATAGATTTTTGGAATTTATAAGTAGATCTTATTTCTTTAAAAACTTTAAAGCTAAATAACTTTTGATCTACTGGTTTGTTTTAAATGATTTTACTACCAAAATATTTGTTTTTTTTGAACCAATTTTAACAAGCCCAAATTTATTACATATGGGCGGATTTGATTCATATGATGATGGGTTGTTATATTGTACATTACTAATGTACAATATAACAACCCATCATTATATAAATCAAATCCGCCCATATGAAAATCCTATCAAGAATTATAAGATAATGTGCTATCATATAGTGATGCATCTAGAAACAAAGAAAATTAGTTAAGCCTATGTTTAACCAATTGTTCCTGCTTTCTAAATAAATTACTATTTGAAAATGCATTATTTTTTAATTTTGTAATTGGATTTTAACAATTTTGGGCTCATTAAAATCATCTCAAAGAGTCAAATATTTTGATAATAAAATTATTTAAAATGGACTAGTAGATTAAAAGTTATTTAGCTTTAAAGTTTTTTAAAAAATAAACTATTTATAAATTCTAAAAATTTGCAAATATAAATATCTTAATAACTATACAACAAAATTTAATAATTTTTTTTATTTTGATTCTACAACTCTGTAGAATTCAAATAAAAATTTATTAAATTTGGCTAGATAGTTGTTAGTATATTTTATTCAAAGTTTTAAAAGTTTCAAAATATATTAATAGCTATAATACAATTTTGTAAATTTTTAATAAAAATATCTTAGTAACCATCTAACCAAATTTGATAATTTTTTTATTTATTTTTACATATTCATAGAATCAAAATAAAAAATTTAAATTCAGTTAATAATTGCTAAAATATACAGTTAAACCTCTATAAATGCAACCTTCATAAATGCAATATCTATCTAAATGCACTTTTTTCTTTTTCATAAGATGTTATTAGTGTTAAATGCACATTCTATATTCTGTAAAATGCACGTTCTCTTAAATAACATTTTATATTACACTAACTTCTCTAAATGCTCATAGCCAATCAAATTTAGTATTTTAAGATAGGTTATACAGTTTTTGGTAAAAGTTATATGAACTTGATAATTTAATTTTTAAAACTGCAATTTAATTGGCTCTTTCTAAATACAAACCTTCCTAAATGCATATTGTAGGCATGTTCCTACAGGTTGCATTTATGGAGGTTTAACTATATTTATTCAAAGTTAAAAAAACAAATTATAGAATATATAATAAAAATATAATTTAGATGCATTGTAAATTTATTAAAAAGCAATCACAGCTCTATCAAAATTAATACTTTTGTATAAGGGGCATGCTATTTATTATGTGATTTTACTATGAAACATGGATCAGATTAGTGATTATGCCTATTTATTGTATAGTTTCTTATAATATGAATGTCCAATTTTTTTCAAATTGTATATCTAAACCTAAATCAGACTTTCAATCATCAAACAACTATACAATAATACCATTATTGTATAGGATTAGTTTACGCTATCGTAAATATTTTTCTGATCACATGCTAGCTATAACATTTGATTGGCTGATTCTCAGCCAATCAAATTTTACATCTAGCATGTGATCAAAAAATATTTACGATATTGAAAATTATCTATACAATAACTATAAAATATTATATATATAATATATATATTAAATTAGGAGGTTATTAAATATTGCAGGTTGTTATATTGCAAAATAATATGATTGGCCAATTAGATCACAGGATCTTGTGTAAATAATAAACAAAAATTAGAAAAAATTACAAAAAAAAATCAACCCTTTTAAATAACTTAAAATTTTATTGTGTAAACTAGTCTTGGCTTCTAATTAAAAGTTTTAGCATATAATTTTGTATATATAGTATATATGCATCTTCTAATCTACTGGCAATATTAATACTAGTTTGGACACTAACCTTAATAATAATTATTTTAATTTTTTTTAAAGAAGTTTGCTATTTATCACCACTGGTGATCATCACCGGTGATCAATTTACCAATTAAAATTCAGGATCAGGTATAACATATAGATTAATTTTTGTATAACAAAAACAAAAAATTTTTTAAAAAATTGCTAAAATTGCTTCTAACCTAAAATTTTGTCTATGAAACTACTTTTTTTTATGCAAAAGAAAAATTCCTTGCTAAATTTTACTATATACAAAGCCCTATTTATAATCTCTAACCTTTACCCTTACTCTAATATTAAAGAAATTAATTTTTATTTAATACAAACTGTTTGTTTTGTTTATTTTGTTTTATGCATTGTAGATCACCAGTAATGATCACTAGTGGTGATTCGTAGTAATTTTCTTTTTTAAATATTAACCTGTGATATCACAATCTGCTAAATTTATTAAAATCCTTAAATTATATATAGAATAAAATATATAATATTTATATATTATTTAATATTAAATGAGTAAAGTTATTTGTTACATAAGTGACAACAGCTTATGTATCACTAAACCAATCAGATTTCAGGGTCTTGTACAATATAATATGATCAGAAAATTTAAAACAAATATTCGTTTTATCAAAAAACAACAAAAAATTGCTTATTACTAAAATTTGTATAGGAAACCATTTTTGTGCTCTAGCAAAAAGTTTTTCTTGAACATTTTACTATATACTCCACCCAAATAATACATTAGAGGTTATATTGGCTTTAATATAAACTTTTTGTAAATTTTATCTATTTTTTATTAAAGCTAATTAATCTTATTTTATATATAAGCTTTAATATTTGAAAAAATGTGCTTGTCACCGGCGGTGACAGTAACCAGATTAGGGTTAGGGTTAGATTTAGAGTGAAAAGAAGGTTTATTATATAATAAAACACCTTAAGAAGCATTTTTAGCTAGAAAAAAATATTGGTTTCATAGGCACAATTTGAAGTTATTGCGGTTTGTAATTTTTCGAATTTTTTTGTCATACCTAATCTAGCAATTTGATTGGCTCGGAACTATAACCACAGTTACAAATAGATTCGCCCTAATATTTAAGTAATTTTACCTAGTTGACAAATATAACCAATATTTTTTTTTTTAAAAAAAATTTTTTAAAAAAATTTTTTTAAAATTTTTCTTTTAAAAATTTTTCTTTTAAAAATTTTTTTCTAAAAAATTTTCAAAAAATTTTCTTAAAAAAAAATTTTTTAAAATAAAATTTTTCTTAAAAAAAAGGTTTTCAAAAAAAAATCTTTTTCAAAAAAAAATTTTTTTAAAAGGGTGTTATTTTATGACGACCTGTCGCCATGGTGACCCCGTGATCGACCAATAAAAATCGATCACGTGATCATGTGATCGATATATATCGATTTTTATTGGTCGATTTATCACTTAATAAAATTTTATTACTGTAATATATATTAAATTAATTTATTAAAAAAAAATAAGCGAAACACGAAATCATAATATAGCATAATAGGAGTTCATTATTTTTTTATTAAACTGTAACTCCAAAAAAAAAAAAAAA
>QKWP01001105.1:103867-128420 GCA_003550325.1 Gigaspora rosea
CTAATTTTTACAAGTAAATTATTTAAAGTCAAATAATGAAAGTTGTCATCTTTTATATAAACTACAAAGTTGTATAAGAAACTATATTTTTAAAACCAATATTTAAAGAATTCGCTAAGATATTGTAAAATATTTTTTTGGTTAAAAAATTTCTTTAAAATTTAATATTTTCAGCTTATAAACAACATAAACTTTTTGTCTTATAATATAAGTTTAAATAATTAATCCTTGTTCTTAAATATTATAATACCAAATTTTATTTAAATATCTTAAATGATTAAAAAACTAGATCAGAGGTATATTTATAGTAATTATATAGGCAAATTTGCCTGCGAACCTCTACAAAGTAAGGGATACCAAATTGGAGATTGTTATTAATTAAGCAAATTGTTATATAGTTCAAACTTTTTTGTCATAGTTATATATGGGTATTATATCTAAATTTAGAATAATTTATAGCATTATTGTATTATAGCATTTTTATATTTTTAGCATACTGCTTCAAAATACCTAAATATCAAAAATAATAATAGTAGCTAAAAATAATTATGCTAGCTAAAAACAATTTTGGTAGCTAAAAATAATTATACCTGCTAAAAATTATTATAGTAGCTAAAATTATTTTATTTGCTAAAAATATAAATTCATAATTTATTATAGCTATAGTTGTACTCTTTAAAACTATAGTAAAAAATAAAATTAAAAATATGCATATATAAAGAACCAAATATTTAGATCTCTTATAAGCTAAAACCAAACTATATAGTATACATTTAGTATCAACTTCCTCTAAGTGCATGATCTCTAAATACAACTTCTTTCTAAATGCAATTCAATAGTCTGGTTTTGTGTTGGAACTTATAATAAGTGTAAGTTCTTTATTCTGTAAGTACAAGTTTTTTTTTGACTAGCATATATAAAAGTATTTTTTCTAATTGCAAAATATTTTATTAACCAATTAAATTGATTTATTTAATTAAAAGATTTTTTCTAATTACAAGATATTTTTTTTTAACTTATAAACTTGCATTTAGAGAAAATTAATTATATATTGACTTAATTTTCTCTAATTGCAAGTTCTTTTTAAATGCAAAATATTTTGCTAGCCTGTTGACTTGCACTAAGAAGAAGTTGACTGTATATTAAATTTTATATAGTAAAAATTTGAATTAATTTCCAAATATATTAAATAGTAAAAGTACATTATTTGTAGTATAGGCACTGACATTTATTATCTAATATCCATTTACTATAAAAGCTTACTCTCCCACCCCGAATAAGATCCATAAATAGAATTTTAGCCAATCAAATTTAACTAAAGTAAAATTTTTCTTGACCCCCCACCCCTAAAATATTACCTAATAAATGTTAGTGCACTATCTTGTAAAGAGAAAATATTGGCTTATTAGAGGACTACTATAAACTTCTATATACAAGATTCTCCTAGATATTAGACTCCCATATACTAAACCTAAGCATGAAACTCAAAATCTATAATAATCAAATACAAATATTTAGGCTGCCCACTATGAATAAAAATGGGTAGTTTTAGTCATTTCCTGCAAAAAATGCATATTCCCACAAACTATCCAATGATAAGTCAAAATTTAGTTAGAATTTAGTATAATATAGAATGATTATGAAGATCAAAACAATCTTTCAAAAATCGTTTATTTTTTAATATTTGTATAAGAAACTACCTTTTGTGTTTTAACAAAAAATTTTCTTGGGCAATTTTACTATATATATTACTAACTCTAACTCTAATTCTAAATCTAACTCTATCTTAACCAAATTTGGTTATAAGAGATATATAACTTAATATATCCTGTAAAAAATGCCTATAATTTTCTATAAAAAATATGCATGCTTTTTAAATTTTTCTTCTAATAGTAAAAACTCTCAACTATGTAATAGATCTGGGGTCTAATATTAGGTTTTAATATTGGTAAAGTATAAGAAATCTGGACTTTTATACAGCAGTTTATAGTATCTAAAAAGGACCTCGAAGAACTCTGATACTAGAGTTCCTCAAATTCAAATCAAATCAAATTGACTCTGATTTGAATTTGATTTGATTCAAATATTTGAATTTGAATTTGATTTGATTCAAATATTTGAATTTGAATTTGATTTGAATTTGAATTTTTAATAATAATTTTCAAATCAAATCAAATATTTGTCAAATCAAATCAAATTCGGCCATATTTGAATTTGATCAAATCAAATATAGTCAAATTTGAATTTGAATTTGCTCAAATATTTGATTCAAATATTTGAAGATCAAATCAAATTGCAAAACCCTATCTGATATAACTCAGATCTAAGTTTGTATAATTTTAACAGTATTTTAGCCAAATAGATGTATAAATAGAGCAAAATTTGAAAATTTACTATAAAAAATACAATTTTTAATGAATTTCTATCCAAAATTTCCTTTTTTAAAATTATTTGAGTTGTATCAAAGTTTTTTGGGATCCTATCTAAAACCAATTTTTTCTAGTATTACTATCAAAAAGTTGCAGTTATATGATAATTAAAAATTTTTTAAAGGTTAATTAAGTTAGAGTTAGAGTCTATATTAGAATTAAAAGAGGACCCCGAGCAATCTATAAAAAGCTAACTATTTTAAAAAATCTTAATATATTACTAAAAATAGAAAAGATCTATAGAAAAATAGTAAAAAATAAGCATTAATATTACTAAATATAGAAAAGATCTACAAAAAATAGTCAAAAATAAGCAAAAGCAAATAGTGACCTATCTATGTATAGCTCGGGGTCCTATTAAAAGTTAGAGGTTCTATAGCAAAATTGTTCAAGAAAAATTTTTTTATTAAAGCACTAAAGATGGTTTTTTATATAACTTTTAAAAAAACAAGTAATTTTTGACAAAATAAATATTTGTTTTAAATTTTTTAATATAATTTGTTGTGCAACAAAATTTCATAACTGCAACTTTTTGGTAATAATACTTGGTAGTTTTTAAAACTAGACTAGTCTACAGAAATGTACTATTGCATGTGATTTTATAATACTGATCATTATATAGTATAGGCATCAAAGTAGAATGTTTTTAAATTTCTTGGCAAATTTTCTTAACAACTACCTAATTGAATTCAGTGAAAACTTGTTTAAATCAATTCTAAGAATTAGTAATATTTATTTAAAAAATTTCATAAATTCTATCAAATTGTTGTCAAGAAAATTTACTCAAATTTGGAAAAAATTTTCACTGCCTTTAGTGACAAAAATTTTCTAAGCTTTGTATGAAAATTTCTTAACTACTATTTGATAAAATTTGATACAAATTTTTTAAAAATAATAGAATTTGTTTTAAAAAAATTACCAAATTCTATCAAGTAGTTGTTAAGAAAATTTTGTTCAAAATTCATCATTCTTTAAAAAAATAGTTTCAACAAAAATTTTCATAAATTTTGAACAAAAATTTCTTAACAACTAAGGGGCATGCTATTTATTATGTAATTTTTACCATAGATACATGGTCAGAGGTAGTGATCACGTCTATATATTATATTAATCAATCAAAATTAGATAAAATGATTACACCATACATGGGTAGAGGTGGCTACTAAGTAAAAAATATTATGTAATAAATGGCACACCCCTAACTACTTAATAAAATTTGTGAATTTTTTAAATAAATTCTATTAAATAGTAAAAATTATTTTATCAAATTCTATCAAGTAGTTGTTAAGAAATTTTTGTTCAAAGTTAGAAAAATTTTTGTCATAGTCATTTTTTAATGAATGGTGAAAATTTTCCAACTTTGAATGCAATTTTCTTAACAACTTCTCAATAGAATCTGATAAATTTTTTTATTAATTCAAAAGTTATTTAAAAAATTATATCAAATTCTATCAGATAATAGTTGAGAAATTTTTATTCAAAGTTTAAAAAATTTTTATCGCAGCCATTTTCTTTAAGGTAGCAAAAATTTTTCTAAACTTTGAGTGAAATTTTTTTGACAACTACTTGATAGAATTCATGAAATTCTTTTTAAATGAATATTACTAATTTGTAGAATTGATTTAAATAAGTTTTCACTAAATTCTATTAGGCAGTTGTCAAGGAAATTTGCTAAAAAATTTAGAAAAATTCTACTTTGACACCCATATTACATGATGATCAGTATGTGTAAAATCATGTGAAATGGTACGTGTTTTTAGTAGAATGTCAGGATTATGCAAAAGCATAATATCACATAAATTAACAATTTTTCATATTACATATGCTTCGCATAATAAGCAAAAAAAAACATAAATCAAGTAAATAAAATATGATTGGTTGTTGGGAATATGTTAATTTCATTTGAATTATAATTTGGGTGGCAGAAAGTAAGTTCTGAAAAGTTCAGATATAGAAAATGAATGAGCTTAAATTATGAGCATAGTTGAGGTAAAATTTTCAACAAATGTCTGAAAATTCTAAAGAGTAGAACTAATTACATATAGCGCACAATAATAAAAATCATATAATCAATCGCATAATTTTAACTTTATTTCGCATCCATCGCATAATCAACCTCAGTTTGCTCACTAGCATAATTTACCTCATTGCCTAACTGATTGCATAATTTTAAATTTATTTTACATCCATCAAATAATCAACCTCAGTTCAGCTCGCATAATTTATCTCATCGCATCGCATAATCCTGGACACTCTAGTCTGTAGACTGGCCCTCTAAAACCACATCCAATCACATGATTTAGAGCCAATAAAGTTGTCTATTTTGACTATTTGATCACATGAATCAGTATAAAGTGAAATAGCAAAAAAAAAAATGAAATCTGCAAAAAATAAAGAAACGTGTGACTAAGCTATTGTCATAATTTTAATTAAATAGTCGAAAACATATGACTGTACATGGTTTTAGGTGCCCTCTTATTAGAAAAAAATATGCTATGTTATTAAATTGGTCAATGATTTGTATTTGGGTATTTTAAAAAACACTACATCTAAGTGTTTAACAATTTTTCTAATAAGTACTCCAAATTTTTCAATTATTTAACAGCTAAGATGCTTTAAAAGTATCATATCTTTGTATTCAGCTATAGATATAAATATTTAAAACTGCATGTACTAAAGTCTTAATATTTACATTGGTCATACAGATCTTAAATTATATATTATGGCAAAATTACGAACTTTTTTAAATCGACCAAAAAATTATTTGGCAATTTTACCAAGAGTTCCAAAGTTTATTATAATAACTGTAAAATTTACGTATAATGATATCTGAAAATATTTTCGGCATCTAAAAACTTTTCAGCAACTGAAAATATTTTAGGCAGTCGAAATTATTTTCGGTTGTTATATTTATTTTCAACCGAGCCGAAATTATTTATGATTTAGGCCACCTAAAATATTTTTGGCAATTTTTATTTACAGCAAGCCAGAATAATTTAGGCACCTATCTATAGCCATGGCTAGGGTACTTCATATAAGAAATCGCATAATTCATAATTTGACCTCGATCACACACATAATTTATATCTGGGCACATCACCACAAGCATCACATGATATTGATGTCTAAGTTATCGAAGCAGAATTTTTCTTAATTTTTAGCCAAATTTTCTTGACGCCTATCTATAGAATTCAATGAAAAATATTTTAGATCAATTATACAAATTAATAAGATTCATTTAAACCAATGCCACTCAAAAAAATGTGCCGTGACAAAAATTTTCCAAACTTTGAACGAAAATTTCTTGATAACTACTTAATCGAATTCGAAAGAAATTTTTTTAAATCAATTCTAAAAATTAATAAATTCATTTAAAAAATTTTTCAACGAATTCTATCGTCAAATAGTTGCCAAAAAAATTCTGTTCAAAATTTGGAAAAGTTCCATTGCCCCTTAAAGTAGCCGCTGAATGAAAATTTCTTGACAACTACATACTTGATTCAATTCAATGAAAATTTTTTAAATAAATTCTGCTATTTTATAAAATTTATTTAAAAATTTTTTATCAAATTCTGACAAGTAGTTATCGGTAAAAGTTTGATAAATCAAAGAAGAGAATTCCTGCTAATATAATAGTTAAAAATGTTTATTGCGACAGATCATAATGAAATCCAGATTAAAATGAAATGATAGTATAAAATCTCGAAAACTAAATTTTTTTGGGGTGCATTTTTTCGGGTTAAGGGTTTAGGGTTAGGGTTAGTTTTAAAAAAAATTATAATAAACAAGTATTAATGGGTTTTAGAAGGCTAGCAGGTTAAGTATAGAATGTAGATTTTATTTTAAATTATGATCTGCGACATTTATTAATTAATTCTATTTTCACCCAGGTTAAAGTTACCCAATATTAATTTCTATTATATTATATAATAAAACCACTATAAAAACTAAAAATTCTATAGATTGATTAGTTAATAGTTAGGGTAGATGAATTTTAGTGATATTATTTGAATTTCTATTATATAGTATAAAAAAAAATTTATATACTGTATCGGGTGACTTTAACCTGGATTAAAATAGAATTTCCTTTAAAATTTTTAACCGTAACTTATTTTATTTACATTATATAATTGTTTATTGCAAAGATTGGCAGATAAAAATTAGTACTCCCTAAATGCATGTCGTCGGGACCAGCTCTAGAGCATGCATTTAGGGAGGGTTGCAATTAGAGAACACTAATAAAATTATAATGTTACTATTATCATGCGATAAATATGGCTTCAGTAGTCTAGAAATGATGAATTAGAGTTAGAACCAAGATGATTTTTTCAATCCAGATATAACTAGAATTAAAAAAAAACGAATCCGGATTCATCTACTACCTCTATGATGAATTTGATTGGCTAATAATCATGTGGTTGCATTTATGGAGTGAGTTTTTTTATAAGCGGGCCAGACAATTAGCGTGAAATTGCAGAATAAAGAATTTTGCATTTTATCTATAAGTCCCATTATTGGGGCTTGTGCATTTAAAGAGGTGTTGCATTTAGGGGTTGCATTTAGGGAGGTCTGAGGACTGTAATACATCCGTTGCATCAATTTTTTTGAACACTTTCGTTGATAGTAATTTACTAGTCGATTTTGCCGATAAAGTTTATGCAAAATCTAATTAATTTATTTGAAAAACCCAGTAAGTACGTTTAATAAATTGGTCTATATGCTGCATAAATCATATGATATCTATATAAACTACTAACCTTAACTGCATCAAAATGTATCTGGCTTTAACGTTCCCATTTTAATGCATAATTCAAGCCTCAGTTAATTTGTTACGGGTTACCCAAATCGGCGGATTTCAAAGAACCCTAAAAATTAAAGGGTATTAACTGACAAGTGGAGGTGAGAAAATTGATTGATTCATGTTTTAAAAAAAAATTTAGCTTTAAAAAAAGTAATCAGTTAAAGGGTGGGCAATCAGTTCGACATGAATTTTTATATAATTTTTGATTTTTATGGTACTTTGTGGGACGGACTGATCAGTTGACTATATACGTAATAATTATTTGGATTGTTACGGCTGAGTGATTATAATTTTATTAGATTTGGGACCAGCAAAAAGATATAATTGGAAAATCGCGTTACACTATGTTTTGATTAATAGTATTCAAGAACAGAACATTTAATAATTTAATATTTATTAGTACTCACTCTGTATTCCATCAATTAAATTCATCCTATACTCCCTGTTCCTTATTTTAGCCCGACTATATCTGGCAGTTATCTAATTCAGTGATGTCGTGTTTACTATGTCCATACCTTTTTTTGGCTTGTCCATATCCATGTCCATAGTGTCCATAGTGTCCATACATCTTATAATAAAGTATATATAGTATATATTATTAAAAAATATACATTTATATGTAAAATTTAGTGATAAATCTTTTTACTTAATTTTAAATCAGTTATCATAATAAAAATTTTAAGTAATTTCAATTTATTTTTTTGCTTAAAAATGTCCAAAACTGTCCAAACTCATGTCCACGACTGTCCATGTACATCACTGACCTAATTGACTGTAGTTAAGAGCGATTATATGGTATTCTATAAATCACAGAAATCATCGTTTCCTGTTATAATTATTAAAAAATTATAATTATTGGTGCAATCCATTCAAATCGGATATACATGTATGACAGGTTCTGAAATACGGCTAATTAGCCCAATTTTACTATGCTACAATAGACGATAATTGGATTGAAAGTATGTTACTCGCTTTTATTACAGGTGTTATAATTTAAAAAATTTTAAGATTTTAATACAATTCAATCAAATGTATGACAATTTCTCTTTCATGAAAAACTATTCAAAAAGACAATTTTTTAGATTATTTTTAATTACAAATTTTAAAATTACAAATTTAGTAATTTGAATAAGTTGAAAAATCATCAAAATTTAAAGAAATTAAGGAAGGATTTTTGCGAAGAATTTTTGCTATCATTCTTTCATCTTTGGAGCTAAGTCCATTATTAAAAATTTTTAAATCGGTTAAAGTAGTGTTTTTACAAAGAGCTTTTGCTAATATCTTTGCCTCTTCAAAGTCAAGATGATTATTATTAAGATTCAAAGAAATCAGAGTAGTGTTTTTGCAAATAGCCTCGGCTAATACTTCTAATTCATCAAAACCAAGTGAATTACTGCAGAGATTCAAAGATTTTAAAGCGACGTTTTTGCAAAGAACATCTGCTAGTGCTTTTACTCCTCCTATATCAAGTCTATTATTACCAAGGTTCAAAGAAGTTAAAGTGGAATTTTTGCAAAGAGCTTCGGCTAATATTTTTCCTTCCTGAAAACTAAGATTGTTATTATTAAGATCCAAAGAAGTTAAAGTTCCGTTTATACAAAGAAGATCTGCTAATGCTTTCACACCTCTAAGACCCAGTTCATTATTATTAAGATCTAAAGAAGTTAAAGTTACATTTTTATAAAGACTTTTCGCCAATACTTCTACACCTTTAAAACCAAGTTGATTTTCATAAAGTTTTAAGGATTTTAGAGTAAAATTTATGGAAAAAGCTTTCGCTAATGCATTTACTCCTTCAAAACCAATTGCATTACTACCGAGATCTAAAGAAATTAAAGTATCGTTTTCACAAAGAGCATTCGCTATTTCTTTTCCTCCTTCAGAACCAAGTTGATTATTAGAAAGATTTAAAGATTTTAATGTAGTATTTGTGCGAAGAAGTTGAGCTATTGCCTTTCCTCCTTCATAGCCAAGTTGATTATTATAAAGACTTAAGGAGGTAAGAGTAGTGTTTGCGCAAAGAGCTTTTGCTAATATTTTTCCTTCATTAGATCCGAGTTGATTATAATCAAGATTCAAAAAAGTTAGAGAAATATTTTTATAAAGAGCCTTTTCAAGTGCTTCTACTCCTTCAAATCCAAGTTCATTAAAACTAATGTCTAAACTATTTAGAGTAGTGTTTTTATAAAGAGCTTCTATAAATGCATTTACGCCTTCAGAACCAAGTTTATTAAGTCGAAGACTTAAGGAGGAAATTGCTGTATTCTTATAAAGAGCCTTTGCCAAAATGTTCGCTTCTTTAGGACCAAGTTTACAGTCATAAAGTTGTAAAGAATTTAAAATATTATCTTTTTTATCAAGAACCTTAGCTAATAATTCTACTTTTTCAAAGCTAAGTTGAAGATTAGAAAAGTTTAATGATGTAATAGTGGTGTTATTTTGAAGAATTTTCACTAATGTCTTTATTATATCATAATTAGTAATTCCATTAATTTTTATATATTTAAGATATTTGCTTGTTCGTAAAATCATTGTTATTAAAGAATGTTCAGTTGTTTTGATTATATTTTTAGATTCATTAGACTTATCACAAAATTCAAGATAGCTATTAGGTTCTTTCCCGTCACAATAAAGCCAATTTACGATTCCTCTTCTTAAACCATCGCAATTAATTGATGTAGTGTATGTTGTGTAGTCAAATAATGGATTTGGCCCACTTGGAAGCGTTATATCTAATGGGATTAATGGTGCCTTTTCTTCGGAATTTAACGTTAAAAGATAAATTCTTGTAAGACTTTTATCATTAAAGTGTAGTAGTGGTTCTCTCCATAATATTGGAACAACATTTCTACACCAATGACGATTTACGAGAAGGCATGAAAATAGGAATCTATAATAAGTTTGAAGGTTATTGAATATTTCAAAAAGACATTCGTTTGGCAATGTAATCATCGAAAGGTGAAAAACTTACAAAAACCTGATTTGTAAATCCTGAACAGTAAAAATACTATGAAAATCTAGAAATCCTGTACTTATTAAGACAATGCGACTTACAAAAATTGGCTGACCAATCAGGAACAAGGCTTGATGCAACATGAAAATCGCACTTTTTAAAAAATCAGCAGCAACTTAAAATTTGCTACTGTATAAAATATTACTTGCACTAATATTCGGTACAAACTAAGCCCACTCAAACCTGAATGATTTGATTACGCTATATATAATTGTTAATGCAGATCCGAAAAGACCTATCGATGCAGATGATTCCTTTGTGATATAAACAAAATGAACATCATCAGTTTTTAGTGGAGGGATTTTGATTGATCAGTTACATAAAGTTTAGAGTACTCTTCAGAATGTAACATTTCACAATGTAAAAATAATCTATTGCTACGACTGTTGTAGTGCAATTTGTGATATATACAGTACATGTTTAATTCTAGTTGTAGCATATCTCATTAACGATAAAGCAGAGATCGGATGATAATAATAGTTTGAAAGAATTAAGAACGAATTAAAAGAAATAAGGACAGACCGATTTAATCCGATGTCTACATTACATTTCTCAATCAAAAGAGGGTAATGGGAAAAAAAGGTAAAATATATAATAATTTTTAATTTTATTTTTTGGCTTCGGAACTTATCGGATATTTACTCTAATTGTCTCTTGCTCGCATTAATGCTCATTCATTTTCTTTTCGGATTTATTGGATCCTGTTATGAACTTAAATTCTCGTAACCATATATATACCCAATTCTTTTTTACAAGAGTGAGAGAGGGAAAAGCAAAAGGTTATAATGCAAACTGCCGAATTAAATTAGTCTGGTCTAATTATAATTATGCTTCTAAACCAATTTCTTTATTAATGAACTATTTATGTCTATACAATTTTTAGTTACTAAGAAATAAAACTTCTATAGACTTCGTACTGTCAGGCTAGTAAGGCGTGAAATGAGTCGGGTAAGACCGGAGATTCATGGATCGGGTTGGGCTTGGGCTCATTTTGGACCCACATTTTTGAGCCCATTATTCTATAGGCCGGGTTTGGGTTTTTAAGTATATCCGATTGGACCAATAATACCCAGCAAACTTGTAAAATTATAAGTTTGTAACTCGTGATCTTATTCATTGGATAGTTCCACGTATGCTTGCCACCATTTCAAATAGCCAAGTCCTAATCTTAAACTCCAAATCTCGATCCAAATACAGAAGTCTCTGGTTCGGTTATAAACAGAGATCTACAATTGCCGCCATATTCTGGTATTTAATTCCTGAGATCGTGATCCTTACCCCTTTACTGATAATTGTCGAATTAGTTCATGTAACTTCTACGCTTAAGAGTTTGAATTTAAGACTTTTAAGAACAAATGTTCCTAACTATTTGAAAATCAGAATTTTGTAATACTTTGAGCGGCGTGTGTAGTTCCACGCATCAGAATACGGCTTTTAAGTTTTTCTTGGTTACCTATATGATCTGCAAAATCGAGATTAGAATTTAGAGTTTGAAACTCTATCAAATATAAAACCGGTTTCAAACTCTAATTAGAATGTCAATTATATATTGTTTTTAGTTATCATGGATGCTTACACGTTTATATTGTGCTGCATGTAATTACATTGTATTGTACGTAATACAATTCCAGGTACATATATAATATAAGGGCAGTTGATCGTTTTTTTTATAGCGATTGTTAAGAAACAAAAATTAGGTGATTTCAATAAAAAGTGGTATGGATATGCTGTGTAGGATTTAAAGGAGTTAAATTGCATATTTTGTGAAATAAGTGAAGTAGGGTCCGGAATGGGCCGGGCCAAATCCAGAAGTTAGCGGGTCGGGTCGGGTTTGGGCCTAAATTTTTAAACCTGTTAATTAATTGGGCCAAGTTTGGGCCGGGTTAAAAAAGGGTCTAATCCGGGTTTATAAAATACCGGGTTGGGTTTGGGCTTTATAAATAGGCCCGGGCCAAATATAAATAAATAATTTATAGTGCATTATTTAATGCCGCAATGTTGTAATGCCGCAACGCAATATTGTAATAATGCGATACCGTAACTACAGTATAATATTATAATGTAACTATGTGACACCCAGTCACTCCAAACCGGGATTGATGAATATGTTGTTTATTTACCATAAAAGCATTTCATTAATAAGCATAAAAGTTAAAGTGTATTCTGCAGCAGAATACAATAGTTATAATAAATTTTAAACCACGTAAGTATGTATTGTATGTAGGCATGTAACATCTTATATAAGCCATAAATGCTGTTAACAATGATGTCATTTCCGATCAATCAGCTCGCTAAAGACGTTCTCAAACAATGACTTATAAACTGGTCTAATTGGTCAAAAAAATAAATCACGACGTTTAAAACCTAGACTTACAAACCCCTTTTTTCATAGTCATTACATGTACTAAATCAATGAAGTCGACAAAATCAAATTCGAAAAAATATTTAATAGTATATTATTTGAAGGAAACCATCAGAATTTTAACAAACGGTATTATAGCAGATAGTATTTTTGCATTACGGCATTACGGCATGACGGCTTTACGGCATTATGGCTTTACGGCTCAGCAATCACGGCAAAAAATAGGCAATACCGTAACCGTATTAATTTGTAAAATTAATTCTACCGCCAACTATGCTGCGGAATATTTATTACATAAAGTTTAACGGGTATTAACGGGCTTTACCGGCCCGATGAACACGGGCGGGCCCGGATCGGGCCCGGGCAGGGTCCGGATTTAGTGAAACCAGACCCAACCCGGCCCATTCCCGGACCCTAAAGTGAAGTAATCAACGTTGAATTAAAAAAAATAAGTGCAAATATTTGTTTACATGTAATTAAAAGTATACTAAAGTGGTGATGATTGAAACTTTGTTTTGGCTTATTAAGTATAAATACAAAGTACTTAATTCCATTGTTATAATACGACAGGGTGAATGAAACCTGAGTTGTGAAATAGTGAAACCTGCTATGATCATCACGTAAGGGTGAAATCCGCTTTTATATAATAAAACGCGGATTTCACCCTCACTATTTCGCAACTCAGGTTTCACCCTGTTCTGTTATAATTAATACAACTGATATGTTTTAAAGCAATTTTTATTTTGTGCTGTTATTAGTGCATTGTTGTTTGATTTTTAATTTATTCTACAATTCTTACAAAACCATTCCCTAATTTTATCTATTATTTTATTCATCAAATTTACACAAATTCTTAGTTTTATACAAATTCTTTAAGTTTGCACTAACCAAATTTGTACTAAATTAAATTGCAAATCTTATCCAACTTGCAATCCAAACCCCTGTACTATACTAACTATTATTGTACGGCAATGTTGTTACTGCCATACCAAAATTTTGATCGTATTTGAACGGTTGAGTTTTAAAATTCTTATTAGACAGAGCTGATATTATAATCAGCTCTGTTTAACAAGAATTTTAAAATTCAACCGTACAAATACGTATGTTCAAAATTTTGGTGCGGCAGACGTAACAACAGCCGGACAATAATACCGTTATTGTATGGATGGATAAAAAATCGACACAATGGTATAGATATATATCAGTTATCGGAACAAATACCTGACAGAGATATATGGGCCGCAAAGCGGCCCATATATCTCCGACAGATATTTGATCAGATAACTAATATACACCATACCACCGTACCGATATTTTTTCATCCACCATACAATAACTTATAATAATATTTTTGCCACTACTTACTAGCTATTAGTTAAATTTGCTATAATTATATTAACTATATAAGCAAACTTCATTTACTATAATAGTACGTATAATAGCTATATAGCTAATTGTTTATACTAAGATCTTGTCTCATACTTTATTAATATATAACTTATATTTTTTAATATATAATTTTATATAAAATACAGTTATAAGACTTAAATATATTATTTATAATCTAAATCTTCTAGAGTATTATTTGAATTTTATACAATACTATCTAATGTATGTCTTATATCTATTATACTAACTACAATTAACTTCTAAATTTGTATCTTTATAAATTAGGGGTCTTATTACCTTTCAAGTTTGGTAAACCTTAGTTTATTTACTATTATTATCAAAATTTGGTTCAAGTTAAACTTTTAAATTTATTTAAACCAAAAGTTAGTTTAAACTAAACTATTTTGGGATTACTTGAACTATTATTTAAATTTTTTAAAAATTTTTTGTTCAAAATTATTTAAATTATTTTATTACAATTAGGGTTCCAAATTAATTTAAAAAATCAAAACTATTGGTTAAAAACATGAATCTAATTAAAACTAGCAATACAAATACTAATTAAAACTAGTAATATAAATACTTGATTAAATAGGCAATGCAGATACTTGATTAAACTAGATAATACAGATGCTGTACTTAAGCAATTTATTAATTTAAATAATACAGATAACTAGTTAATAAAAATTTAAATTTATTATATGAGTGAATCTATTTGTCGCCGGCGGTGACAGTCACCAGAGTGTAATTGACCAATTAGATCAAAGGATCATGTGTAATGTGAAAAATACAAAAACTTTGATTTTTTAAAAAATCACTTCTAACTTAAAATTTTGTCTATGAAACTACTTTTTTTTATGCAAAAAAAAAAATTCTTTGCAAAATTTTACAATATACAAAGCTATACCTGAACCCTAACTATGGCTTTAACCCTGACCCTAATGATAGTAAGTTTTGATGCTTTGTTTTTGTTTTGATCGAATGTTACACAATCTAATTGGTCGATCATGCTCCGGTGACTGCCACCTCCGGCGACAAACACATTTTTTCTTATTATATAATATATAATTCAAGAAAACATTTTATTTTAAAATTAAATTGTTAGTAAAATTTTATAATCCAAACAAACCTTTTGAGATTAAATAAGAATTTTTTTAATTAGCAATCCTTTCTTTATTACATATAAATTAAGTAAGTACTACAACAAAGTACACAAAAATCAACTACAATTAATTCTTTATTTATATTAAAGACTTATATAGTTACCAAAGTACCTATATTTGATCTGCTACAACAACTATTTATTTTTCTAAAAGGTTTGTTAACCTGAATATTCATTTTAGTTTACTGATTGATAGTTGTTAATATTATCAAGATTGCTAACTTTTTTTTAATCTTTCCTATCTAGCCTTTAGAATAAAAAGCATTTAGATCTATACCTATATAAACAAAAGGTAATTTATAAAAATAAAGAAGTAAAAAAAAAAGTGTAGTACTACAATACCTAAACAAAGACTAAAACCAATCAACTATAAAATAAGAAAGATAAAAAAGATAAAAAAAAGCAAAGTTAATATAGAAATAGGCAATTGGTTTCAATGTTTCAGTTTTTATTATTAACTATTATACTTGTCTATTTTATTTTATAATAAAATTATTTCTGGCTTTTAGCCCAGCCAGTGTAACCCAACCTAAAGTGCATACTAATATTTTTTAACTAATCAAATTGTTAAAATTTGATAATACCAATAAAACAAAAACATTTTCATTATATAACTTTCTACTTTAAGGATCTCAAATAAGTAATCAATAAATTATATTCAAATAAGAATTTTAAGCAAGAAGTATAATATCAATTAAGGAGTTTTAGCAAACTTGAATTATATTAAATTTGTTAATTAATGCAAAACAGCTATAAAATAAAGTGGAGTGCATAAAATTCTGTGCTAAGTTTGTTAATTATTGGCCTAAATTGATTAACTTTAGTCTAATTTTGAATAAAGATTTAAAATAATACTACTAAAATTATAAAAAAATTTTTTAAAGCTACTGTCTTCCTCCTCTATAATCACGCAGTCCGTATCATGCAAATTGTGTGATTGTATGAAGGTTTTTATTATGATGTGCTTATAAAAAGATATTTTTTATAATTTTATTAGTAAAGTGGTTGCAGATTTTGGTGTGATAATAAGAAGGTTTACTACGATGTGATAAATATAGGAGGTGACTATATAGGAGAAAGACAGTATTTTTTTAATTTTATTAATCATAATTGCCAAACTATAATACAAAATTTTTCTATGCCATATTAATTGTTATGACCATAACTCTTTTCTTTTTTTATATTCTGATTGGATAGATTGTATATGATTTACTAAAATTTTACTGAAACAAAATTTAAATATTTATAATAAAGAAATTTATTACCATAAGCTTTAACTGTGCATTTTTTCAGCATTTTTTTAACAAAATCTTTGTTAAATTAAGCAACATAATATTAAAAAGAATATACTAAATAATTCACATTATTCTAATAACATGCTATTTTACAAAATATCCATATTTTCTATTTATTTGCTCATAATGTTGTATTATAGATTATTTTTCAAAGTGTTCTTCATGTTCAACTTGGCTGTTCTTTCTTTAATACTAAAAAAAATATTTAATATTTCTCAATAAAGATGAAAAACTCAAAATATATAAGTCTAACTATGCAACAATAATGCAAATATATGAACCAACTTTAATATTTACAAACTTATAAAACAATTGCTTACAATTTTAAAGTATAGCATGCTTGTCTAAAGTTTTTTGCAAATTTATATATTAAATTACTTGAAATCTGCACAGTTTTGCAACAAAAAATTGTTTATTAATAGGTTTTTTATTTACTTATTAGGTTTTTTTTATAGAACTAGAAAATATTAATTTTTAGCAGTGGATTAAATGTTCATTAAAAATTTCAAGAAATTTATTCAAAATATCTAAGAATAACTATATACCAAATCTAGTATATTTTGGTATTTGTGACTTAACCGAATAGCATATTGCAACCAAGGCAGCATTTTTTTTTAAAGATTAAAATAAACTAAAAAAATATTTTATTTCACAGTTTAATAGAAATCATTTAAGACACAGAAGAATTTCAACTGTATTTTGACAAAAATTGCATTTTATCAAATTCTTCATCAAATGAATTAGAAAATTCTATTGTGCATTGCAATTTATATAATAAATTATTCTAATATATTTGATTAAAGTTCTAATCTGGATAAATCTAGCATCTATTTATCTATTTCTAAATTATCTGAATGGATAAACAAACCAGATATCCAGATAATTTAATAAAAATTTATATAATTATTCAGATATCAATAATAAAAAGATATTTAGATAATAACAGATAATGGATATCCAATAGTTATTAGAATAAATAGATAATGGATTAGAACTCTATATTTGATTATTTATGTTTTATAATTTTATAACTAATAAATTTATTTACAGATTAATATACACATATCCAATCTTTAACAACTACTAACAGAGTGACATTATATATATGCATATATATATCTATTAATAGTATTCATACTTGCTAATAATAATATATTTAAGATAGAATAGTATATTTTAAATATAAATTATTATAACAATTTGAACACTTATAATAATTTGAATTGATTTATATTATTATTTTATAGAGGTGAGACAATACCCTTTTAAGCTTAGAAGCATCTAATAGCAATAAAACTTTTGAAAAAAAGTCAAAAATAAACAAAAAGCTAATATTAAAATAATGTTAAAAAAACTAACTAATAAATACCAAATTTTACTTAGAGAAATTTTAGGTAAAATTAATGATAGTAAGGCACTAGCCTGTTATTAAAAACAATAGATTGATAAAATAAAATTAATGGTCATAATAAAAGATGAATTAAACCAATTCATCAAAGAATACAAAAATGCAGATAGCTATAATCTTATTAAATTTGTACAGTACAGGACAGTAAAAGATATCCAATCTATACATATAGGCATCAATTTTGGGTGCTTATATAATCAATTCTGATTGGCTAATTTTTGTACAATTGATTTTGGTTGGCTAAAAACCTATATATGTTTTCTTTTTTTATATTAAATGCTAATTTTTTAAACTCATATAAACTTTAATGCCTTATAACTTCTTTAAAATTAAAAATAAGAAAAATTTCTTTGATATAAATATAGTTTATCTAAAAATCTATCAATTTGTTAGAGGGTTTTTTGATTTAATTTTTTGTAAATAAATTATAACAATTTAAAGTTTTACTAATAATGAGTAAATGTCTTTTACTGTCTTGTACTGTAGTATATAGAGTTCAAGTAATTGGTAAGCATTTTTTTATAATAATATTTAAATAAATAGTAATAGAATAGATTGAATATTTACTTTTTTTATAGATACTTATATGAATATATATTTAATAATTTGGCATAATATAGTTGTGTTTATCTTTTTGGGCTTGTAAATGCTAATTTTATTCTTTTAATTGTTACTGCACTATCAGATATAATATCCATCTGCAAGTTATTTAATATTATTATTATTTTTTTTTTTTTTTAATATTAAGGGTGTAGCTCCTGCCCCAAACTTTATTAATACTTAAGTAAATTGACATTTGGTAGTGCCGTAAATACATACATATTATATACCAGTATTGAGACTAGAACTTCAGGCTATAAACCTTTTATCCACGGCTAAAACCCACCAGAGCCTTCTGTATTCCCATTTATATAGATAACCTGGATTTGTACGTCCATTTACAACCAACAATCCACATTCACATGTTCGCCACTTTGCCCACATTTCCTAATTCATCACTTCCAATTTGGTGTGTGTTGCCAGGTAGGCGCTTAATGCTTCCAATTTGGTGTACCCGAAATCTGGTGTTACCCAGAAAGTCCCTTGCTAGCGTACTTCTTGGGGTTCGTATCTCAAGCCATGCAGCTGCCTCTACCGCATTGGGTAAGTATCTCAAGCCTGCATGCTGCCGCAACTAGCCGGTTTCCTGCGACTTGGGGACCCAGGATTTAACGTTCCGAATTTGGAGATGTGTGAACGACTGTACTTCCTGCTATGGTGGCGAGGTATCTGGGCATGTTTCGCAAATGCTTCCAATGCCGAATATAGTTGGGTGGCATCATGAGGCTAGGGAGAACCCGATCACCACTACATGCACTTATACCAGCATATATCCGTACTGGTGGTCCCAAACCCTCTTAGCGTCCAAAGACTCCCATATAGGTACGCCCAGAGCTCCGTTGGGTCTTAACACGTACACACCTCCATGTTTCCGCTTCTTATTGGCCAATTAGTTTCGTTTGCCCTTGCAAGGTTCATTCTGATCCCCAATACTCGCATCCAACCTTCCTTCCAACCTTTACCGATCCCTCCCAAACTACCAAACCAGTTAGCCCAGAAGGATTGGTCGGCCCGGCTTTATGTGCCTGACGGACTCCCTCTCCTTGGTACCTAATTCCGAAGCATAGGTCCTTTTCCTCCGGTACGACTCCGGTGGCCAGGTTGGTGTCCCCTCTTGCCATAGGGCTTTTTCCGTCCGGTTTTTCGGTCTTCAGCCAGAATTCTGGTCTTCTGTAGTACCGTTGTAAGATCTTCCTTACCTCCTTGCTCGGGACTTGCCAAACGGGTTTCAATTGTTCCGGTCCCTTGGATTTGTCTGTGTAACTTACACAACTACGCCGATGCTCCCATTCAAGATGGTGGTACCAAGGTTACAGGTAATATACCCGACCGATCGATGAACAAATGTTACCGTAACACAGGCCTATTTTCCAATTCGTCTCCAGTGGGATTTGAACTCTAGACCTGTCGCTTGGGGGTGACAACCAGACAGCTTCTCTATGTCGCCACACCCCTATTTAATATTATTAAAAGTGCTCTATAAATAGTACTAACTTAGGTTTTGTAGAGTAAGACCAGTAATTTACTTTAATTTTATCTACAAATTTGTCTTTGTTATCCTCTACTTGTATTCAAACAGCTTCTATTTTATTTTTTGATCCATTAAATTTTTTAAACCATAAATATAAAAAAATTATTTTGTCTACTTAATATTCTTTTCACAAATATTTGTTACAACCAATTCTATTTGTTTATTTAAAACTTATTTTTTAATTAATTCTATTTTTAGTTTCTCTACTACAATCTTATTCACAATTAACCTTTTACTTTTTATTATACTTATACTTAATAATTTTTGTTATAATTGCTATATAATTGTAAATATATACTATTTATAAAAATCTTTTTGTATTCCTATTATACTTTCTCTAATTCTTAAAATATTTGTTTTCAACTAACACAGATTTTTCTTCTCTGCTTTAATCAAAATACAGCCTTTGTATCTTTTAATTTTCTGCTTTTTTGTGCTAAAACACTTTATTTAGTACTTTGCTAAAAGTTTATATTTTGATAATTTAATTGCTTTACCTATTTTTGGTTGTACTCCTTTTTGTAAATTTATTAGAACCAAGTTTCTATACTTTTTATCTTTATAAAATAGATTAAGCTTAAGTACTAGAGCTTATACATTTGTGTTTGGTGTACAGAACTTCCTTTAATCTATCTTGTGATTGTATTTTTTAACAGAACTTTTTTTAAATAGGCAAACCACTTTGTATTTTTCCCTTTTACAACTTTATATTTTAGATCTTTTAGTTGTTGTTAGGATATTATTTTATTGATTTTAGTATTTAAGATTTAATAAATCATTATTATCTCAAGCTCAGCTTTCAAATTCATACTTTGTTTAGCTATTTTCATATTAATTATACTTTTGATTAATTTAGTTTTTTCCTGCTATATCAAATTTATTCTATTTGTTAAAAATATAATGCCATATTTTTTATAATGTTCTATAATACTACACACCAAGTTTTTTTTTACAAATTATATCTAGTTTTTATTACTAGGAATTGGGAACTAATGTGAGTCCGAAGCGTAAAATTTAAAAATAAAATTTTGATTATCTAATTAAATCACTTAATTCTTAAGATTCTATTGTTTACAATTTTTTTAAAACTTTGAAAATGATGACTTGGCATCCACATGACTAAATTCGATAAAAATTCTTTTTTTCAAATTCTGCAGTTCTGTAGAATTTCTTTAAAACTTTGATCGAAAATAACTTGGCACCAAATTTAAAGAAAATTTTTTTATTCGAATTCTACAGTTCTGTAGCATTCGAATAAAAAAATTTTCATCAAATTTGGTCAAGTAGGAGCCAAGTTATTTATCTTTAATCAAAGCTGCATTAAATTTTTAGCACACAGTTTCTATGTAATAGCCCTACCGTCAGTTGGCAAAATCTGTGCAGAGTAACTTCCCGATTATATGTGGAACTATTCAACAAGATACTGTAATAATTTAAAATTTCTTTAATTTATTACATAATCATTATATAATTTTTTTATAACACGATCTCATAATTACACAATTTTTTTTATTACTAATTACACAATTTTTTTTTAATTTTTATAGCATGATTATTTACAGAAAAAAAAAAACAACTAACTCTAACAACTCAACTACTAATACTATTATGTACTACAACTGCCAAGACCAACTGCCTAAATATGACGTATCAATATATCGATAACAAGATCCAAGAACTACAACTACTATTAATTCCAAGATATTTTGACATATCGAAAACAAGCCCCAAGAACGACAATACCGAAGGTTCGAATAACGACAATATTAAAGATCAAAAACTACTAACAAAGGTCACAACAATACCAAAACAGCATACGAAGCAAAATCAAGAAAATGAAAGAATTAGTTTTAAAAAAAAAACGAAGCAAATACCAAAACAAACGACCTAGAAAAAAAATTAGTCCAAAACCTCCATTAAACAGCAAAGCCTAAAATCACTGACGAAAACTGAAACTTCTTTACAGGTAACAGTACAGAAAGAGCAAAAGTTTGAAATCACTAACACCACAGAAATGAATTTACTGAAAAAACCTACAGAAAATCAACAAAAAAGAACACCAAGAAACAATAAATTTTCAAAAGAACCTAAAAAGACAACAAAGAACTTATAAGAAGAACTGACGAAAACTTTATTAATTACTACACGAAAAATAACAAACCTACTAAATTAACTACCGTACCAAAAAAATGACAAACTTACTAGAAAAACAGACTGAAAGCCAACAAAAAACGTATCTACAAAGTACTATATAAAAATATGAAAATATACCAAATACGAAGGACTTAACAGGAAAAAACAACCTATCAGAATTACCAAAATAATGACCACTGATCTAAACGCGACTTTATGTGACTACTCCAATAACAGCTCCAATGACGGCTCCAATGACGGCTCCAACAATGACTCTAACGAAAGCTTAGCGAAGGCTCTAATGACGGCTCCAGCAACGCTTCAATAAATAACTAAAAAAAAATTAAACATTAATAAATAAAAAACAAATAAATACTGTAAAACAAAAATAAAAAAATATTTATATGATCGCTAATCTAAAAAATGATTGGCCAATCATATAGGGATCTCCATAGCAACAGGTTGCTATTTTTTTTTGCCTTATTTTTATCGATTTTTTTTATTGATTTTTTCGAGGTTTTTTTATTTTACTATACTGTATATATATATATTTTTTTGAGTGAATCTATTTGTCACCGGCGGTGACAGTCACCGGAGTGTGATCGACCAGTTAGATCAAAGGATCAGGTGTGATGTGAAAAATGCAAAAACTTAGATTTTTTTAAAAAATCACTTCTAACTTAAAATTTTGTCTATGAAACTACTTTTTTTTATAAAAAAAAAAAATTCCTTGCAAAATTTTACTATATACTAAGCTTCACCTGAACCCTATCTATGGCTCTAACCCTGACCCTAACGATAGTAAGTTTTGACGCTTTGTTTGTTTTGATCATAACGTTATACAATCTAATTGGTCGATCATGCTCCTGTGACTGTTACCGCTAGTGACAAACACATTTTTTCTATTTTTTTTAACGTCTGTATTTTTTTTTGTTTTTTTTTTATCTTTTTTTTTTATTTTTTTTTTATTTTTTATTTATCATAATTTTTTTAATTTTAATTTTAAATTTTAAATTTTTTTACATTTTTTTTTAATTTTTTAATAACAATTATTATAAAACGCACTTATGGTATTTTATCACCATAGGCAAATTACAAATCCATGTAACAAAAACAAAAAAAATAAATTTTTACAAAACAAAAAATAAATTTTAATTACTTTAGGGTTAGGGTAAGGCCTAGGATTTTATCGGGGCATTAGTATATACAAAATTTAGCAAGGAATTTTTTTATTAGAGCCCCAAAGGTGGTTTCATAAGCAAAATTTAGAGATATGGATGTTTTTTTAAAAAAATAAACAAAGGAATGAAATTTTTTGTTACACCTGATCTTAAATTGTAATTGGCTACTCTAATAGTTTTGTGTAACATGGTGTAAAACACCATAGGTGCGTTTTAGTAAAACTCTTTTAATAATTAATGTTTTTTTTAAATATTTTTTTTAACCGAAAAGAAAAATAGAATTAGTAATAAAAAAAAAGTTTAGAAAACTCCTGAAAACAACTACATCAGCGAATTATATATACGTAATATTATGTAAAATATTACGGCCCATAATATTACAAAAATCTTACGATTGCTATGGATTATTACGTAATATATTACGTTATATTACGGTAATATTACGGTTATTATTTCGAAATATTTCGAAATATATTGCGAAATATTGCGAAATAGACCAAATAAAAAAATGCAAATTACCTCCCCTACAGGGGTCGCGTACTCATGCAGATCAATAAACTAATGCATGCAGGAGGTAATATTTCGCATTATTTCGCAATATTTTGGATCTTTTCGCATTGTTTCGCAATATTTGGCAAATTTTCGCAAATTTTTAAAATTTTTTAAAAAATAAACAAACGATATACATATTCACATAATCATGCTTTTTTACAGGTTTTCGCTTTATTTCGCAAGGTTTCGCAATTTATTATAAAATTTTACATTTTTTTATTTATTATTATTTTTTATTTATTATTATTATATATTATACATATTATATTATATATTATATTTTAATTATTATACATTTTTTACAGTATTGTTTTTACATTATTATATATTATTTTAACTACTTTCGCACTTCTTTGCATCTAATTTTATCACTATATACAAAAAACTAGCCCTATACACTTATTTTCGCTCATCTACAGTTAGCTATTATTTTCGCTTCTTTGTTTTCTATTGTCTTCGCTTTGACTACTTCTTTTGTTTTGGCTATAAACTTCGTTTCGCACTCTTTTTCTAAAAACTTCAAAATAAAAAACATTTCTTAGAAGTGTTGGTGTTTTTGCAAATTGCTGAGGAAAGTCGCAAAGGTTCAAAGGAGTTAGGAATAAATAAACTAAAATAAAAATTAAAAAAATAAGTAAAAAAAAAACAAAAAAACAAAAAGTGTAAGCAAACTAATAAAAAAAAATAAACGAAGCCC